>JAQHUG010001049.1:0-10445 GCA_028555095.1 Dicrostonyx torquatus | reverse complement strand
GCAAGCAAGATTATCACATGTACTCACTCATAGGTGTTTTTTAAACATAAAGCAAAGAAAAGCAGCCTACAAACCACAATCCCAGAGAACTTAGACAACAATGAGGACACTAAGAGAGACTTACATAGATCTAGTCTACATGGGAAAATAGAAAGTAGACAAAGACAAGATCTCCTGAGTAAATTGGGAGCACAGGGACCTTGGGGGAGTGTTGATGAAGAGGGTGTAGAGGCAGGGAGGGGAGCAGAGATAAATGTAGTGTAAAATAAAAAAACAATAAAAAAATCAAAAAAAATTATTAGTGTGTGTATATGTGTACTTTTGTGTGTTTACACTACAATGCAAGAGTGGAGGTCAGAAAAAAACTTTCTGGAAGCCCAGTTCTCTCCTTCCACCATTTGGATTCAGGTCTCATATCATCAGGCTCTGTGGACAAGTACCTTTTCCTCCAAGGTGCATTTTCTCTAGACACATCACAGAGGTTAAACATCCCAGGAGTTAATACTCTCATTCTCCACTTCATACACACTGAACAGCAGCCCATGGCCAAAGTAGATGCCATACCCAATGCCAACACTCCTTGGATTTCCTTTTCCTATAAGGGATAGAACATTTTTCTTGTCTATAATAGAATTACCAAGAAACTGCATCTGCTATAGGAAGACTTACAGCTAGTGGTTACCACTGGAGTGTAGGCTCTTATACTATATATACTGATGTAAAGCCTGCATCCAGTCCCAGCCTCTCTGTTACGGTTGCAGATTTCAGTTTCTGATCTCTGTTTAAGCAGAGGATTCTGATTTGTGAGTCTACCCCTAAATAAATAAACATCTACTTCTCAATTCTGAGATAATGCGGGATTACTTTTAAGTATCCTACTTCATTTGGTGCTCACGTGGATTTGGACTCCACACCTGCCAACCCTGCCCACTTGGCTTGCTTTTATATAACTAGTTTTTTGTAGAATCACTGCCACAGCAGAGTTTACTGCATCTGGCAACTTGGAAATTTCCCAATTGCAAGAATGACTGGTGCATTTCCTGGGGAAGTTCCTTGCGATGGTGACTTGTGCAGCTTCTGGTTTTTACTCCCTGCCTGAGTTCAGGGTTTCTTGCTTCATGTATGGAATTGATTTCATTGCTTTTCATTTGTCAAGCAAAGCATATTTCTCAGTATTTAACCAGTACCAAGGTAGAAAACTAAAGCAGATCAGAAACTAAAGCAACCAAGGACCGTTGCTGTTGCCACCAGTTGCATTGCTACTAGTTGTAACTCTGCAACCATGACATCTGCTGGGTGATAAAGTTTGCAGTTTACAGGATCACCTAACAGGAAATTACTAAATCAATATGGCAGACTTCATTAATATTGCAACTTTTAGTAGCATTTTGCTAATACTATGGATTGTATTATGTGAGGCTTGTATAGTTATGGTGATACTTCAGTTTATTGGGTATTGGGATTCAGTTTTCTTCTCCATATTCTATCATTAAGAAAGACTACAGCAGTTTTTAAAATGATACAATTTTTACAGACTAATAATGGACAGATAGTTGACAGGATTAATGCCATCGAAAATCAAAAGTTACCTGAAAAAAAATTAATACTAGTACAGAAAAAATTGAATCCCTATCTAAGGGTGCTAAGAAGTTATCTGAAAGAACTCATACTGTTGAGTTTGACAATCAAGATTTGTTTAAAAGTTATGATGAGTTAGAAGAAAGACTGTCTCTCCAAGTTGGCATTCTGCATGCTATTCAAGTAATGTCTAAGGATGAGATGTTATCTTTAAAGGAGAAACTTCAGACCTTGGAATCATATGTGCAGAATAAGGAACAGAGTCTATGTACCTCAATGAAGTCACTAGAAATATACACAGGCCAGGATATTCAGGCTTTACAAAAGACAGTAATAAAAAGATTTGAAATAATTGAGGAAATTATTGGAGCTGATGAACAGGGGTAAAAGGCACAAAACAGGATTCAACATCACCAGTAGCTGTCAGAGATGGTGTACCCAGGTTTTAGCTTCCTACCCTGCAATCCACTCTGACAAAGCATCAAGTTCTAAAGGCCTAAAAGAATCCAAAGAAGGTAGATGGACACCTATAGGAATGAATGATCTAAAAGAAATTAAGCAAGCTGTTGAAACTTATGGCTGGCATACACATTTGTTAAGGGGATGAAAAAGATTTGGGCTTCTGTCATCAAAGCAACATCACATGATTTCTTTCCGTTAGTTTCAGCTGTCTTGGATGGTGGATCTCAAATAATGTTTAAAATTTGTTTTAAGGTAGAAGCCAAAATTTTGGAACAACAGGGAAAAGCAAAAGGCCTTGAGACTTCCCAAGATCAAATTCTTGGTGAAGGCACTTATATGCTGACCCACAGGCTCAAGCTCTTTTCAATGAACAAATCTTGTCCCTATGCCACAAAGTAGCCTTAAATGCTTAGGACAATAATCACAAACCAGGAAAAAGAATTAAATCATATACCAGGGTTAAACAGGGCCAGAGGGAACACTTTACTGACTTTTTACAAAGATTAACTAAGGCTGTACAAATAGGACTAACAGACCCAGATGCTGGATGAGTACTTATTGAATCTCTGGATTTTGAAAATGCCAACGTAGAATGCAAAAAGAAACTTGGGCCTTTAAAGGTTAGATCAGCACCAATGGATGAATGGATCCTGCATACAATGAACATTGAGATATTTGACTATAATACTGGATCTTGGGTAGGAGAAGCAATTTCCAAAGGAATGAGGAGACATCAAAATTGTGGTACAATAGGACATCTAAGAAGGGATTGTAGACAAAGAATTCCTAGGAATATTATCTCCTCTGGGAATGGCAAAAATAGGAGAACTCAGCCTTCAGGTATATGTAGAATGGTGTGACAAAGGCCGACACTGGGCCAATGGATGCAGATCAACAACAGACAGACAAAGAAACCCAATACCATTGGAAAATTCCTTGACGGACCTCTTGCAGGCCCTCAATCGAAAAGTGGCCCAGTAATACCCAGTAACTGTGGAGAACATGTCTCACCAGGAAAATTAAAAAGTCCAGAGCCTTCGGTAAAAGACCATACTGTTCTGGATGATGGCAAAAGCATGGAGGATAAGTAAAAAATTCCAATAGAAAATGAGAAATGTATATTCTGGCAAACTTCTATAAATAATCAAAGACCAAAGCTAAGAGTGTATATTAATGGCATTATAGTTGTTGGTTTGATAGACACAGATGCAGATGTGAGTATCATTACTCCAGAATTTTGGCATCCAAGTTGGCCTCTTCAAGAGGCAAATGTTCAATTACTAGGAATTGGAACCGTATCTCAAGTTAAGCAAGCATGAGATGGGTTGATTGTATTGGGCCAGAAGATCAAAGAGGGAAGCAGAGTCCACATGTGGCTAATATTGCATTAAATTAATGGGGTCATGACCAACTACAGCAAAGGAATACCCAGATTAACATTCTGCAGTCCCAGGAACTCATAATTCTGGGAAGGATAATATAAAGTACTATACACAAAGGTCACCAGCCATTCAGGCTGTACAAGAACATAAAACAACTAGCAAACCTTTAGAGGTACCAACAGTTCCACCTTTAAAATGGTTTACTGAGAAACAAATATGGGTTAAGCAGTGGCTTCTAGCTGAAGATAAGTTACAGGATTTAGAACAGCTGGTACAAGAGCAACTAGGTGCTCACCATATTGAAGAATCAAGCAGCCTTTGGAATTCTCCTGTATTTGCTGTAAAAAGGAAATCTGGTAAATGGAGAATGGTGATAGACCTAAGAGCTGTCAATAAGATAAATCAACCCTCTACAATCTGGAATTCCTCTGCCTTCTCTATTACCAAAAGGATAGCCTCAGATAGTTATTGATTTGAAAGATTGTTTCTTCACTATACCTTTACAAGAAAAGGATAGAGAAAAATTTGCTTTCACAGTGCCTAATTATAATAATTCTTAGCCTACTAAGAGATATCAATGGACCGTCCTCCCACAAAAAATGCTCAATAGCTCTACACTGTGCCAATACTTTGTAAGTCAGCTATTGGAAATAATATGTAAGCAATTTTCTAAATCTATAATTTACCATACATAGATGACATTTTGCTATCTGATTCAAACATGGATACTTTAAAAAGAATGTTTGAAGATGTGAAGAAAGTTTTGACAAAATGGAGATTACAAATTGCTCCTGAAAAAATACAGAGAGGAGATTCTGTCAATTACCTAGGTAATAAAATAGGTTTACAGAAAATTAGGACACAAAAGGCCCAAATTAGGAGCGTCCAATTGAGGACTCTTAATGACTTTGAAAGATTGTCAGGAGACATTTCCTGTCTATGTCTGGCTGTAGGGATAACACCTGATCTAATAATTCATTTAAACAAAACCTTAGATGGTGGTAAAGATTTGAATAGTCGCAGAGAACTAACAGCTGAAGCAGAAAAAGAAATTGTCAATTGTTGAGGAAAATTACAGGAAGAACATGTGGATAGGGTGAATCCAAATCTTAAGTACTGGTGTTAAAACATATACATTTATATAAATATATGTAATTATTTATACTTATGAATATATAGACTTGGTTTTGGAATTGGACAACAGCTCTGTCCTTCTCTAAATCCAAGCATGTTGTGAAAATAAAAATTCAGAGTTTCTGTCTCATGTCAAGTACTGTATGATATGAAACAGAAAAAAAGAATTTAGAAAAAAATTTTACTTTGCTTCATATCTATTTTTGTCTCTACTGTACCTTTCATTGAATTTATGTGTCTGTATATGTTTATATAAATAATGCTTAAGTTTCCCACAATGAACAATGAATTTTCCTGCAGTAATCTTTGAAGTTTCCAGGAAGAAGATGGGGTCCAAGAACAACAACTCCACCTGGTTGATATGACATCATGATGCTGATAGCACTACTACAAGACCTGTTTTGGGTACCAGCTTCTCAATGTGGTTCCAACTTGGTTAGTTGAAATGGCGCACTTTTTTTACAATGTTCTGGCCAGACCTCCAAACAGAAAGCTCAGAAAAACCCTACCAAACACTCAGAGACTATTTACAATTATACCATACAGTAATCTTGGAACTTAACAATCATTTAATTTTCACAGAATCCCATAGAAAGAACATCACCCCCATGACAGATAAAAGTAATTCTAGAAGATGACACCCCCTCTCCCTACAAAGTTTGTCTTCAGGGTTAGGGACATGATTTAAGGGTTGATTATAATTGGTATAGGGTTGGGGTTTGGGGAAATTTTGTAGGCTTAGGGATCTCTTTGAAAAAAAAGGAGAAATTGGATGGCCTAATAGATTAGTATGAGCTTACTCAAACTAATAATAATAGTGAGTGACAGAGTGAATACTTGTGAGTTATTATTTATAGGCAATTACATTGGTATATATTCTTGTATATTGATACAAAGTAAAATTACATTGAATATTATATGCATGCATGCTTCTACCTCTGCTTAAAATATTTTTATATATTGACATATATTTATCATATTGCAATGTACCTCTGATCAAGATACTTATATATTGTTTACATTTGGAGGTCATTGTCCTCATTTGTTGTACAGTTGTTTATTGTATAGTATTCTATTATGAAGTCTTAGTCTTTAAGTTATATAGGTATTAAGAATTATAGATCAATACTCATCTACATTTGTCATACTTATAGTTAGACTAATAAGGTTCTTTAGACACATAGAGATTATATTCTGCATAGATAGGTAATCTTCAACTGCTTCAAAGAGCTGTAGAATATGGCATTTAAATAACTTAGGATTCTGTTAAAGTGAGACACGATTGCTCCTGGCAGCACTGATCTATTTCCGAGAGAATGTTGAGCACTAAAGACACTCCACTTGGAGCTTGTTTTCTTCTTGGCAAAACTGCCCTTTGGGCAAAGAAATCACCATGCCTCAACCACTGACAAAATACATAGTATCCAGAAATAGAAAAACAGGAGTGTCAAATCTTACCAAGACATGGTAAGACAGTTTTTTAAAATTTCTTGCCTTTGAAAATGGTCTGTCAGTTATTCTAGGCTTAGCCAAAGTTCATTGCTTTAACATTGCAAATGAGACTTTGGGTGATTGCCCAGGTAGCCAGTTGTCTGTCATTTGTTGCACATTTTGGAAATTGCTTGACTGCACTTCCTGCTTACTCAAGTAATGTTATTTCCCTTCTCAGATCTTCGATGGGGTTAAAGACTAGATGGTTAGAGTTACTTTCCTCTCATGACTTGGCCAAGTTATTTATTATTCAGGACTTAAACTACTTAGGATAGGATAATTATTGAATATACTTGTTTTTATTGTATATAATTTTGTATTAGACTTAGAACTCTCTTATATAAACAAAAGGGGAGGTACTGTAGGAAGTCTTACAGGTAGTGGTTACCAGCCCACTGGGGCATAGCCTCTTATACTATATACGCTGATGTAGAGCCTGTGTCCAACCTCTTTTCTGGCCTCTATGTTCCAATTGCAGATTACAGTTTCTGATCTTCATTCAAGCAGAGGATTCTGATTTGTGAGTCTACCCCTGAATAAATAACCATCTATTTCTTAATTCTATGTTAGTGTGGGATTTCTTTTAAGTGTCTTTCTTCACTGTGTCCAAAGTGACACCCTCAGTATTCCCGTGTAAAAAGTAGTTATCTGTATCATGAATTGAAAGGGGCACCTCCATGTCAGACAGTGGAGTCAGGGAGACACAGGTACCATCAGGATACAGATTAGGACAGCATTTTTCGGAAGGGCACTACATACCCCCCTGATTGCAGTCCCAAGGTTCTGTTATGCAGGAACAGTTGGACACTGTGTGAAGAGTCAATCAACTGTGGGCACTGTGGTATAAATGAGTGACCAAGCTTGGAACTGTGGAACAACATTTGTATACTGTAAATATGTATTGCCCTCATTATTATTAAAAATCTGATTAGCTGGTAGCTAAGCAAGAAGTATAGGAAGGACAGAGAGACTAAGAGGATGCTAGAAGGAAGAAGGGAAGAATCAAGAGTTTCCAGGAGATACAGAAAGAAGCAAGATGGGATCCAGTACTGAGAAAAAAATACCAAGCCGTGTGGCAAAACAGATAAGAAATACAGGTTAATTTAAATGTAAGAGTTACCTAGTAACAAGACTGAGTTATTAGCCAAGAATTTCTAGTTAATGTAAGCCTCGGTGTGTTTATTTGGGAGATGCTGATGGGACAGAAACTTTCATCTACACCTTAGGTAGCTTAATCTTTAAGCTGTGGGATCTGAAAAGATCCATTCTGCTGAGTGTAGCAGAGAGGAGAAAGCTGGTAGTGACTAAGGGAATGAACTCATGGGTTACCCACAGCTTGAAGCCAGAGAAGAACAATGGTTCCCCCAGTGAATCCCATCAGAGTATTACCAGGCAAGATTGAATCAGCCCTTCTAAGAGAAAGACAGTTCCATAATTTGCAAGGAAGACAAGCCTCAAGCCACAGATTGTTCTCTTCTTAAAAATGAAAGCCCTCCACCAAAATTATACAAACTATGGAAACCATGTGCTGAGGAAAAGGGTCTCCAAGAGTGAGATGGGGCAGGCATCCTTCACAGCTTTCCAAGCAGTCTTGGGGATAGCAAAATTGTTGGAAATGCCCAGACCCAAATGAGGCCCTCAGCTCCAAGTTCCTAGCTGGAATCCTGCTCTTTGCCCCTTGGGTGAGGGCCAGACAGAGTAGCCCACACAGCTCCTGCCATATGCTGACTAATTTATGTCAGCTTGACTGGGCATAGGATACTCTCAGACATTTAGTTAAATAATATGTTGGAGGTGTCTGAGGTGGAGTTTAGGAACAAAAATAGCATTTGAATGGGTGGACCTTCCCCATGGAGGTGAACCTCCTGTACTCACCCAAGGACTGGTCTGGTCAAAAGGACTGCTTCATTGAGATGACTGTTATTCTCTGTGTTCCGGTGAAACACCTTCCCTTTGTTTTTACAGTTGTTGGCTTTTGGATTGGAATCTACACCATTGTTTCTCTGAGTTCTCAATCCTCAGACTGAGATTGGAGCTAAGCCAGCAGCTATTCAAAGTCCCTAGCTTCTTTATTGTAAATCTGGGTACTTAGTTACCTCTATAACTATGAGTCACTGCTGCATAATCAACCCCTGGCACACGAGCACATCCCATCAACACTATTTTACGAGTGATCCTTGATCAGCACAAGCAGGGAGTCCCAAATCTTCTGAGAATGCTGCCAGTGAGGCCTGGGTGGCTTTGAATAAGAAATGCCCTACATGGGCTCAGCTATTTGAATACTTGGTACCCAATGGCTGAAGGAAGGATGTTACTGGGCTTTGGACATTTATAACCTTGTTTCACTTCCAGTCCCTGCTCTCTGATTCCTGTCAGCAGCTGAGATGTGATCTCTCAACTTCCAGCTCTGGCCCTTTGCTGTCATCACTCCCCTGCCATTATGAACTAACCCTCTGGAATCATGTACCAAAATTAGTTTCCAAATTAGTTGCTTTTGGTCATAGTGTTTTATTGCAGCACAGAGAAGTGACTGATACAAGGCCTCCAAGGTGGCTCGTGCTGTGGAAGTGACAAAAGAATTCTTCCAGAAGTATGTGGAGGAGGCACCAGACCCTGAAAGAGCTTCAGGGGAGGATAGAGTTGGTGCCTCTAGAGCATCCCCCAGAACTCATAAGGAACAGTCAGAGTGATGTGGGATTCCCCTCTGTGTACTGTGATTACCATTAATGAATAAAGAAACTGCCTTGGCATGTTGATAGGGCAGAACTTAGAGAGAAGCATGGAAATCTAAACTGAGTGCTGGGAGAAAGTATGATGCAGTCAGAGAGAAGCCATGTAACCCCACAGGAGACAGACGCCAGAACTTTAGCCAGTAAGCCACATACTTACACACAGTGATGCACAGATTAATGGAGATGGGTTAAATTAATATGTAAGAGTTAGCCAATAAGAAGCTAGAACTAATGGTTCAAGCAGTGATTTAATTAATACAGTTTCCATGTGATTATTTTGGGCTAAGTGGCCAGGAACCAACAAGCAGCTCTCTCCTTAGTACAAACTGACTCCCATGTGGCCAACTAAAATCCACTTAAAACCTGTGAGGACTTGCAAAGGAATTCTAGATACTAAAAAACAAAGTTTAGCTAATTTTTTTCCGAAGGGTCTTTTCTTGCTGGTGGCATGTTGAGGCTCCTTTAAGAGAGGTTTCCTGATTCAGCAGTAATGGGGGGAAAAACATGCCATTTTGAAATGCCAGCTTTCTGGGCCATGCTGCCACATGTCCTCTGGCTCTTTCAGGAGACTGGGCATCTCAATGGGGTTTGTGGGCAACATTCTATGGCTTATTGGTGGGAACATAGACCAGCTGTGGGGCACTGTGCATGGGTTTCAGAGGCAGTGAGCAGCTCTGCCATACTAGGTTGGGCAGGGCAAGCATGCAGTGCTGTATTTCCCCTAGCAATGGAGCAGCTTATGTTTTTAAGAAGTGTTTAGCATTTTAAGAAGCACTTCTGGACAGTAAAGAATTACAGATACACAATAGGACAGATTCAGGCATAAAAGACCTCTAAATGGGTCACAGTGTTGGATAAATGTACCGAGACTTGGGAAAGAGAAGAAAAAGAATATAGACAGTTATAAAACAAGTAAATGGTATATTTTTTAAAAGGCAAAATTTTTAAAAGAGACAGAGTACAGTCATAGTTTAAAGGAGTAAAGATAATAAAAATATTAAAAAGTAATAGAGTAAGAAAAGCCACTTAAAGATGGAAAACACACAAAGTCTGGATTATGTATATTATTGTGTTATCTTCAAATTTTTTGACTGAAGAGAGACACGTGATTCTGGGGACTGCTAAGCTAAGCCAACATAAATATTTCAAAAGTATCTTGATTCAAAATTTGAGTCTAAGGATATATTGCTTTGGAAAAGAGGTTCTTCTTTTGTTTCCATAAAGGATGAGAACCTGTGGATTGCTTCCAGATGAATATGGTTTTGTGGACCAAGACCCCCTGAAAGGTTGCTTTGACCACCCCTCAAAAAATGTTACTTTACCCAATAAATAGCAGAAAGCAGTTTGGAGAATAACTATGCCCATATTCCCAAATATTGTTTATAAATGTTCTTTTACATTTAAAGAGGGATATGCTAAATATTTTTGCATTGGTATGGATCTTTGTTTATTGATACAAACTTAAGGCCAATTTTGTTATGTGTATATTTCTGCTCTTGATAAAGGTATTGTATTTATGCAGCTCATTTTAAAAAGTAATGTAAAATTAAGAAATACAGGTTAATAGGTAATCATCTATAATAGTCAAGCTTGTAGTCATGCTAGACAAATTTTTCAAGATGTACAGAGACGTATTTCAGATAGATAGTCGTTCTTCAAACCTTTC
>JAQHUG010001047.1:36140-58679 GCA_028555095.1 Dicrostonyx torquatus | reverse complement strand
CCTCCCACCTACATGTGATCAAGACTTCCTGTGCAGTTAGGGCAGCCAAACTTCCTCACAGAAGTGAAAACGCAGAGCTTTTTAATCTCAAAGGAGCCCCCAGCATTCCAACATTGCTTTCTTGAAGGAATTGGTGCCTGGCTGTCCAGCAGACTCTTGCTGGGAGCCCTGTCCTTATCAGTGTGAGATAGTGTCGCTGTAGAACTGGGCTTCAGAGACTCTCTTTCTCAATCTTAGTGCTCCTGATTTGGCAGTTTCAACCAAACCCTCCATTTTAGCCCTAACTTCCCTGCAACATATGCAAGCAACTTGCAAATTTGAACATGGGTGCTTTTTCTTCCCTATGGTCAGAGACCTAACTCCTGCATCCATACCAGCCTTGGATTCTGAGATCAATTCCCCAAGATGCTGCCCCCAGGGTTTGGGAGAAGGAGATAAGCAATCATGCATTCAAGATGCCCCTGAGTCTGTTCATTTCATCCTCTCTCTGCAGAGTTCATGGGACGCTGGGCGTATTCTTTTGTTTCTGGCAGTTTCCTCCCAGGGCTTAGTAAAGGAGTGAGGCAGAGGGATTACACTCTCTGATGGGGGAGTCAGCACCCTAAAAGGTCGGTGCTTGCTGTGTAACCCAGAGCAGCTGTGGAGTGGAATGTGGGAGTATTAGCACAGGTGAACACCAAGGCCCACTGTGCTCCCAACTGTCACCTATGTGAGTCTGCAGCCAGCATCTTTCCCTGCCTTTACCCTTGATCCTCTAGGCCCTGTTTTCTCCATATTGGACCCGGAGAAGTGACTCAACTCTGTTGACTCCTTAGGATGCTTGCTGCTTGCCTGCTGGTACCTAGCTACCCGATCCTACACAGCCCTGCACTGACAGGAAACCTATACCCATGGGCATGTTTTTCAGTGGAACGTCAGAGCTCCGTGAGTGCAGTTTACTACTCTGTGTGTGATTTTTCTTTAGCTTCTGTGACTGACTCCCCAGGATTGAAATGCATTAATGAAATCTTGTGGCTCTTTGTTTGGTTACATTCTTAATGCTTTAGGGCAGTGGTTCTCAATCCTTCTAATGCTCTGCCCCTTTAATACAATTCCTCATGTTGTGGAGACAACCCCCTCCCAGCCATTTTCCTTGCTGTTGTGATCTACCTGCCCTCACTCCCCCTGACCGAGCAGAACTTCCTAGTGGTCTGTAATTGACAAGGATGTTTGCCATTTTCCTTGCTGTTGTGATCTACCTGCCCTCACTCCCCCTGACCGAGCAGAACTTCCTAGTGGTCTGTAATTGACAAGGATGTTTGTGTTCTTTCTATCCGGTGGTTTTCCACAGAAGCAGTAGAAGTATAAAAGATTTTAGCTGGGGCAAAATCAAGGTTGCTGGTTTTCCACCTGGAAAGAAGCCTCTGTGTCTCAATCCCAGCACCCCCTGCCAGTCTTGGTATCCAGGCTGGGCTGGCGCAGCACTTGCTACCTCATAATTGTAATCTTGCTACTGTTATGACTCGTAATGTAATATCTGAGTTTTCCAATGGTCTTATTTAAGGTTGATAAACCCCAAAGGGCAAAAGGCGTCGCTACCCACAGGTTGAGAACCAGTGCTTTAGGTTAAGACATGTGATTTTGGAGTTTATGCAGTATTTTCCCGGCTGACTCTGCTCCGTCTGCTTGCTAGATGGGGAACCATACTTGCACACAGTTCTTCCTGAGGGATGACTTTGAGTCTGCATGTCCGCACACAGGGGCACTCACAGGCCTTCACATACAAAACCATCTGGAGCCAAAGCCCTGCAGCCCCACTGACCCATCCCCTAGACAGAGGAGAATCTGCAAGATGCAAGAGGAGTTTCACAAATATGGAAAGCATAAAAGGTGCTCACACAGCTAGTCACAGCCTTGAAGGGAAAGACAAGTGAATTGTAAGTATGTTTTATTGACAAGTAGGAGTTTAAAGACAAAAAAGCAAAACTTGAATCACTGCCTAGGTAAAACCCAAGACGATATTAAGTTTACCTTCAGAGCATTAAGATCATTCAAATTAGCAATTTCAGAAATAATTTATCAGCTTCGAGGAGAAATGTAATTGATGGAGAATAAATTCTTTCATGAGCTTTTATCTGTATATGACATAATATCACACACAGAAAGAATAGTAACTGAGGAAGTTTGCCTAGATTTGACCATCTTCCACAAACCCATGGGTCAGCATTATTGGGGACACCTGACATTCTGTGGCCTGACTTTGCCTTGGTTGGCTCTCCTATGTGGCCTTTGTGGCTCACAGGACAGGACTCACTGACTCCTGCACTTCTCATGTGGTCCTAGCTCGCTATGTCACTTTTCCATCCTCTGCTCAGCACTCCATGGCCTGAGCTTTCAAGCCATCAAGTAGTAATTGTATCTTGGGCATAAAAGTCAGAGGCTGCCACCTAGCTCATCTGAACTGAAGCTTCTTGATTTTCTCTCTCTCTCTTGTGTGTGTCTATATATTCTTGTGTCTCGTGGAGGAATAATGAAGATTGAGTCCCTCTCTGAACCAGGAAAGGAGTGGGCAGGTCTGGGATCATCCGTTTCAATCAGCCACATCACTTTGGACTGTTCTTGCTTAACCCCTCTGGCATGCTGTATCCAGGCCATAGGTCCTGTCCCTGGTCACAGGTCTCATTCTGCTATGTTTGTGAGAGACACATGATTGAGAGAGACACGGGTTGAGAGAGAGGATGATCAGGACTGGGAGCTGCGTGGGCAAACATCTAGAAGGACAGTTTAATGAAGGAGAGGGTGGGGTGGCTGATGTGAGCTCTAGGAAGGATACCTCTGATAGAGATGGCAGGGGTATGGCCAGGAGAGGCTCTGGAGACAAGCTGAGGCAGGTTTTCCAGCGCAAGAGTCATGGCTGGGGAGATAAGGTGTACAAATTATGAGCCCCAAGGAAGATGTCAGAGCTGGGGGTACCCAACAGGACCCAGGAGAGAGGCTGCTGAGTAGTCAGAAGTCTGTGAAGTGGAATGAGGGCATGAGGTGAGCATGACCGACTGTGCACCCACACAGGAGCGAGGCGGCTGCAGGACCATGGCCATGAGATGTCAGGTAAGATCAGTCTGGACAACCAGGGTCCGGCGTAGAGAAGGAAACCTGGGTCCTTGAATATAACCTCTAGGACCCTAAATCTGCCTTTGTGGGGCTTGAACACCAGTAAAGATGGTTCCTTATGCTAAGTTTCTGGTGTGTAGGGAGTTGACCACATAAACTCCCCTGAGGCTCTCTGAGAGAGGCCCGTTTGTCCCAGATGCAGGCTTGGACTGGCATAACAAGCTCTAAGATAGTCCACTGGTGTGGTGGGACGAAGTTTCAACTTATTCAATGATATCCATCGAAAATGAAGAATACTTACTAGTAGAACTGAGCTATAATGACTTAGCATGTATTGATTTGACAGTGACAATCACTGCAGAATTATGTCTAAACAGAAATGCGGGAAGGGCTTTGATATCTGTTATTAGGGGATTTACCCCATAGGCAAAGGTCTGACCTGAGGACAGATGATTTTATAGACCAAAACCACCATTACTCTCACAAGTGCAGTCAGGATGAGCTTTCCAAAATGCCAACCTGACTCTCCTGCTTCCCTGCTCAGACACTGCCCATAGCTGCCCACTGCCTTTCTAACTTTGCCAGCGCCCAAAAGCGCCCTTCCCTGACTCCCTTTTCCATTTGAAGTTGTCACCAAACAGTGTTCCTTGGTTCGCCCTTTTTATTCCTGGCATGTCCTACTTTTTAACTCAACTCCATGGCCCTGTCCTGTGCACACTTTCTGCCGTTCCCACCTGTGTGACTCTATACTGCCACTGGTACCTCCTATTACCGATCTGGGATCACTAGGGGCCTCTGGGAATTGGCCTGTGTAGTGTTGGGTGTATTTCCTATGGACCGAGGACTTCTGCTGGGAGCAGTAACACATTTAGGCAGCTAGCCTGCTCCTAGATAAGAAGAAACGCAGCCCACCAATGTACCTGGTCCCATTCCAATGTACCTGGGCCTCTCCACAGGGCTGAGAGGGTGGGCATTTTGCTTGCTACCAGAAAACAGCTGTGTGCCAATATTTTGCTAACTGAGTGAATGCCTGAGGGGCTGAAGGGGTGTTGCTGGTAGGATAAAGGCATAGGTACCTACAGAAACCCTCGCATCACCTTCTCAGAAAGCTTCAAGGAGCTCTGTGCACTAAGGGATCTGGTCTCTCATCCCACGGCTTGCACTACTGGTGGGACCCTCTGGTGTCCTTAGCCCTGCAGACCCATAGTGGAGGCTTGTGAGGGATTTTTCTGCCTTCGCCCACAAACTGGGCCTAGACACAAATTTCTCAGCGTCACTGGAATCTGCCGTGTGTTGATTTCCTACCCTTGGGTCCACCACAGCAGAGAGGATAGATTGAGATTGCCAAGCGCACTAGCCAACAGGCATCCACATACTCTGCTTTCACCCACTGCACGACACTTGACTGAACATGTGCAGGCTCCCAGGGCACGCTTCTGGCCTTTCTTCTCAATGAAGCCTCCTTGGATATGGGCCGCTTGCATTTCATTATCCTGCCAGCCCGGGGAACCCAAAGAACCAAACAGACCCCATTACCTTTCTGAACCTTCCACAGGAAGTCCCTTTAGGCAGGGGCTTCCCAAGACAATGTCATTTCCCCAGTCCAGATGGGCTTGGAGTTCTAAGTCTGACCTGAAGAGGAGAGTGGCATCCCTCTTCAGGCATAAGGACAGCACAAAATAATCTGAACTTAACATGATATTGTTAAGGTGACTTATTTCCCTGAGCCACTGGACAGGCGTCTCAAAACACCGCTGAGGCGGTATTAGAATCTATTTCACAATCACTACTAGTAGTCAGTATAAGGTCTTTACATTTGGGTTATTTGTGTTGTAGTTTAGTGGCGGGTGTAAACGGACCACAATATGCAGCAAATCCACGTGGGAGTTTATAGATGGGGGGAAAGAGAAAGTCGTGCCAGTCAACTGGGAAAGAAAAGTGAGGCGGAAGAGATGAGAGACCACGGAGGGCCTTGACGCATGTGTGCAGAGCCTTGCAGCAGACATACAGTGTATGATGTAGTGACATACAGTCATAGGCTGGCTAGGCCTTTGTCTGAATACTGACAAGCACATGTGCAGCCATGGGACCCTGGGGCTGGCTAGGCATTTGCCTAAATACTGACCGGTGCCAGGTGATAGCGAGCGGGCCAGCATTATGCCTGAATGCTAACAATTTGTGCTTGTTCTAACGTTCATTTTCTAGTCAGAAAACAAGGATGTTGGAAAATGGGCCCATTTTGATGCTAAGCAGGAGCTGCGGGATTCTCCCATACTGCCTAGGCAACTTTGAACAAATTGAGTGTCAGCAAGCCAGGCGAAGTTTCTTCATGCCATTGCCAGCATCCTTGAATGCTCAAAGGGCGCTGTGATAAACTTATGAAAGGATCATAGCTGATTGCCTGGCTCCCGAAAGTGCAGCCTCCACCAGGAATGTTTAAAACACATTGCGTTAGACTTTGCTGTGCTGTTAACCTCAGCAAACTCTCGACGACTTTGAAACTTTTCCCACCCAGGGGAGAGGGTGGAGAACGTCCCCTGGAGGCCTAGCAGAGGGGTGATTGCTGCTAAAGGGGAAATTGGTCCAAGCATAGTCCTCCACGGTTAGGCTAGGTGCTAAGAGACAGGACTGGGTTTGGGCCAAACATTTCTTTTCAGATGATGTACGGAGGCTGCTCGAGCTGTTAGTGAGTCTACAGGCAGACCGTCTCTTGCTCTCTGTCCTGTGATGTTGCAGCATTAAACCTAGTGACAATTGCTTTTCCGTGCCTACTCACTGGTTTCTGTCTGGCTAGAGCAGAAGCACCCATTCTGCTTACCAGCCAGTAACTTAGAAAAGCAGTCATCCAGGATTTGTGCCGTGGCCAGCTGGTCCCACAGGCCGGCTGAACAGAGGCAAAATCCCTGTTGATCTTCTTCTCAATTTGCTAGTCCAGGCACGTGGCAGGGCCGATGGAGAAAGACCAACTCTACTCTAAATACCAATGCCTGTATGGGAAGTTATGCTAATTACTGCTGTTTTCATCTAAGAGATGTGTAGACTGAGGCATGGGAGCTACTGAAGTAGGACAGGACAGCCATCCTCATGAGTGCATCTGCCCTTTGGGAGACCCCATGAGACCCTTTTGTGATTCCCTGTATAGACTTTACTTGGCCCAGACACGTAGATTGTTGGGAGATTTCCTTCCCATCTCACGGCCTCACAAGGTGACCCTGTTTCCTCCTAGCTACCGTGGTCCCAGAGTTGGGAAAGTTAATAGGAACTAAAGCGTTAGGTGACCTGCCATGAGAGTGTGCCCAGTGAACAGGCAGTGGCCACCGTGCTCAGAGGGCAGGGGAGATTGGTTGTGGCGATTCAGATCACGTTGCCAGCTGCATCCTGACCAGCATCAGGCAGATAACCCAAGGACCAGGGATCACCATGCTGCTGGCAGGACTCTTGTGCCAGCACATGAACAGGGCACAAATGGTCATGGCACCTAGAGACTGGGGAACAGCACATAGTCCCCACCCTGACAAACCTTTAGCTTCTACCATGGCAAAACTGGCTGGCCCTGGATTTGCGAGGGATCACAAGGCTGAAAGTCAGCCTCTATGCTCACCGTCTGACACAGTGGCCTGCTGTTTCCAGATCTGGATTCCTCAGCACCAGTCCTTGTAACCGGCTCGTCACAAGGAAGCAGCTCAGCGATATTGGAGTGCTAAAGGCTGCCACAGTGAAGCCTGAGAAAAAAAGCCCTGCGTGCGGGGCTCAGACTCCACACTCCAAAAGGCTGATGGCTGCCTCAGCCTGGCTCGGCCTGTGGCCCTTGTCCTTTCTGACAGCGATGGATTGCCTTAGGTACCAGGAGCAAAGCGGGTTCACATTGCTATGTTGCTAAGGATGGCGTCTGGTCTTCTGGGGGCTGATCCAGCGGGCATTGCTGAGGGACAGGCACTCTAAGCTGACAGTCGCTGCAGCCGTCCATGGTGGGAGCAGTAGCAGTGAGTAGGCCTCCATCAGTTGTTCAGAGCAGGGGATCCTGGTACACTGTACTGGGCTCACTGGCAGACTCGTACAGACTATATGGCAAGTTGCTGCAAGAAAAAAGCCTCCCTCCAGGTACAGTTCCTTCACATGGGGTTGTCTCCTAAGTACTGAAGTGACGACAGGTTGCCAACCTCTATGGAATGGGTGCAAGGCCACCTACCCACAAAGATGACATCTCTAATGTCCCATATGCAAAATGGGGCTAAACCTCTGGTTTCAGGGTCTGAGGAACAGCAAGATACACTGTCCACTGATCTGTCCAGTGCTAGGCCCCGCCCAGGCCCAGCAATAATGCCTAAATACCCTCATGTTGCCAGTGGACAAAATGAAAGAGAGGGAGACTTTCCTAATGGCACCCAACAACCTGGGAGAAAACACAGAAACAGGCTCTCCGTAAAAACACAGGAGAGGTATAATAGACAAAGCCAGCAAGATTAGCCTGAATCCTGGTACTTCAGTATCCCCCCCCATCACACTGCAGGCTGAAGGGGAAGAGGACAGTCTACCCAGGTTTCATGGCCTTCTCCCTCTGTGTCAACAGCATCTAGGTCTAACATAGCCAGATCAGTACCACTGCATTTAGATATAGTTGTTTGGATACACTGGATTTTACTGCTTTTAGGATTGTACAAAGAACATGCATGGACAGGCTCTTTTAATGTGGAAAATATAGGGGTTAAGAAAGAAATTCAAGACTCAACAGCACTCGGAGGGAGAGGCAGAGGCATAGCCTGAGGCAGGCAGATCTGGGAGTTCGAGGTCAACCTGGTCTACAGAGAGAGTTCCAGGACAGCCAAGGCTGCACAGAGAAACCCTGTGTTGAAAAGCAAAGACAAAACAAAAAGAAAGAAAGAAAGAAATACAAAAGAAATTTGAGATGTGAAAGAAAAGAATTTCATCCTTTAAGTTATAATCAATCTTCTATAAAGTATGGTTTTGATATATTAGGAAGTCTCTTGATTCAGGTACAGGACAACCTTTCAGTTATTCATTAACAGGTCAGACTGAGTCTCAGCACATGCCAAGAGAACCATGACATGACCTGATCGTCACAGGCAGGGACAATGTGCAGGAAACAAATTCATCAGATGATCATCAAAGCCAGCACTGGGCATCACTATTAGCTGTGCTCGGGAGACCCCCATCTCCATCCTTCTTCCTTAGATGGCTTGCAGCAAAGGTCCCTCAAGTTTACAAAGCAGAACTCAGTCATAAAAGCAGTTCCCTGGTCTCTTTCCCTAAGCTGCTTCTTCAGATCCTGTTTCTAATTCACAGGGAAAAATCAAACTGATTTTGCACTGGAGAGCCCTCAGGAGTGAAGAATGGTGCATCTCAAACTGTCAAGTTTCTGCTTTTTTTCTTGTGCTTTCTGGGGTAACGCTTTGAAATGCAGAAAGCACAACTTAATCCAGGCAAGAAGGAATAAAAATGATGAAGCACACAGCCAGTGTCTCTTAAGAGGAAAGCTTTTATAGGATCCCTTCTGCTAAGAAAAAATAAAGACACTGGCCACTGCTGTCATCAGCTCTACTGCCCACCCACGATATAGTGTGCGGACAGCATAAACAAGGGCATTGGGAAATGGTTAAAAAGAATATATTTAATGGGACCTGGTAAGATGGCTCAGTGAGGGAGACAACCGAGTCAGGAAAATGGTTACCACGCGTACATGAAGACCTGAGTTCGGATCCCCAGCACCTACTGAAAAGCCAGGCCTGATGGTACCTTATTCTAATCCCAGAGTTGGAGATAGATGGATTCCCTGGAGCTCATAGACCAGCCAGTCTAGCCAATCAGTGAGCTCCGGATTCAGTGAGGAGCACTGTCTCCAAAAGGAAGGTGGACCAGGTATGATGGGACATGTTTTTAATCCCAGAGACAGAACTCTATGAGTTCAAGGCCAGCCTGGCCTACATAGTGAGTACCAGGTTAGCCAAGGCTACATAGTGAGATTCTGTCTCAAGAAAAAAAAAAAAAAAACCTCAGACCTCAGAAAGGTAGAAAAACCATTAAGGAAGACACAAAACCTTGCCCTCTGACCTCCACATGTACCTACACACAGGTACATGCATATCCACGCACATACACATAAATGAGCACGTACACACAGCATACACATGGAGTAGCTTTAATACTCTAGTACCTCCTTCTCTAGCATTTTTTCATTGCCTCTGTTCATACTGAACTCCAGTGTCCCGTGTAAACTTACGAATAAAAGGGTAACAGGGACAAGCAAGCACAAAGCCCTCTGACATCGGCTAGCTGCCTCCTCCGTGGTCACAGTTCCACACTGCCCTCTGCTGGAAGAGGAAGGCATTCTAGTTTCCTTTCTGTTTGGCGTGAAAAAATATTCAGACCAAAAGCAGCTAATAGGTTGTATTGTCAGTCCATCAGGGAGAGCAGGCAGGGCTGGAAGTCAAGCAGAGCCTTGAAGCAGAAGCAATGGAGGAATGTTGCCTGCTGGCTCATTTGCAGGTTTTCTTACACAGCTCAACAACACCTGCCCAGAGGTGGTAACAACCCCCAGAGGGATGGGCCTTCCTCTGTCAATTGACAATCAAGGCCATCCCACTGCAAAAGGGCCACAGGCCAATCGGAGCCAAACAATTCCTCTGTTGAGCCTTTCCTCTCTGACAAAACTAACTGGTAGAAGAACAGAGGCCATGTAATTAATTCTTGGAGCTCTGCACGTTGTACCCTGAAGGAAGAGATACGGTGGTAACTTTCCCATCACAGGACAGCCCTAAGGAAATGCACTACCTGGTGTAGTTAAAATCACAGTGGGCTGTAGATTTTCATGTTGTTTGCCTGCTATGGTAGCCAGCCTACTAAACCAAGAGGAACTCTTCCCTCCCTGATCGAAGGTTTGATTTAGGAATAGAAAGGTGACCGCAGTGGTGTGACATGGTCCTTGGAAGCAACTGTAGTAGCTATCTTAGAAACACTGCTGGCTGTTGAGGAGAGGACATGTAGCTTCTGGCCAATGATTCCTGGTGCTCAGGGTCCAGCAGCTGCACTGAAGCAGGAACCTGGCCTCATACAAGATCACGTGACGTGAACGGAGGCTTGTGTTAAGCAGCTCAGTGTAGGGGCCTGGGTGATCACAGGCTGTTAGAACTGTTCAGCTCCCAGGCAGTAGCATCCCAGATCCTCTGTGAGTTCCACAAGTTCAGGGGTTCTGGACCCAACCTCGTACTGTGGGGCTAACAAGACCCTCAGGAGAGAACTGAACCTGGATTTTCACAGCTCCATGCACCTTCTGCTAGGAGCCACTCCAGGAAGAACCCAGGATATATGTCTTGATCATCAATGCAGTCATCTTCCAGGGCTCATATATAGATACTGAAGATGGCGATGACATGGGTTTTGGATTTTGGAGTAAGTCAAACATTCTTTTTTTTTTTATCAGACAATAAGTTTCGAGTGCTCAGCGGTGGCTGTTAATACAGAACACCCTGGTAACATATGTGCTAATCTTGGAGAAAAGTGTCCCCTGCGGGCCCAGTTGTCAATTTATTGTCGTAAGCTGGTATCAAAAGTCCACTGGAAATATATGAAGATTTCCATCTTTTCTATCTCTTGACATGGAGTAGACAGTGTGTTGTGAAGAAATATACAAGATTGTAAGAAGAAAGAATGCTTGTCCGTGGCAGTGGAGAAGTCTGGAAGAAGAAAATCCTGGCATATCACTGAGTCGATGTTTGGCATACTGAAGCTGAAGCAAAGCGTGAGAGCTATTTATTTATAAACTGGGTATCAGTTGCTCTGAGACTTGGAATGGTGTTCTAGGAGATCTTGCCGCTTGAAAACCTAATTTATTTTGGTTTTAGAAAGAGCCACTAAGGTACATAGAGCAAATTCCAAGATAGCCAGGACTATACACAATAAGGGATATTTATTTCAGGTCACTTAGCCACCGTATCTCAGCTACACCATCCATCAAATCTTAAGAGTAATAAATTGCAATTTATGTGGCACTATAAGGACAAAAATAATTCATAAGTACTTCAAACACCTAGAAAAGCATAAAGAACAAAGGTTTTATACAAGTATGTGTTCTGTACAGATCGAATGGAATGCTGATGTGTCTTACTCTCCCCAACCAGCCCTCTGCTGTAAAGACAGTGAAGGAAGTCAGATGAGGGAAGTTATACGGGATGGACTTTTAGATCATGGTCATGGTAGATATGTAAATTAAAGCCATCTGTGCATATTTGGCATGCGTATGTGCAATGAGGCATTCTGTATGACACTTTCACCTTCTGCTATGAGAAATAGTACGAAAGGATCTATATTGCAGAGAGGCTGAGATACTTAATGACTAAACACTGTGATTTGTGGACCCATCTAAAAATATCCAGGGTAAATCTAGGGGTTGGCGATTTTGGTAGGGTACCAGTAGAATCCGATTGGCTAGGCATAGTAATCGCTGAAAGTAGACAGTGGACTACAGAGTGCTAATCTCCACATCGTCTATACTGGAACAACCATGATTCCAACCATTTGCCATCCGAGGTAAGCAGACAAGGGATACATGAAGGGAACAGGAGGGGTTGGTGTGGGAAAGGCAGTGCTCCCCCCTGCAAGCTTAGTGTTCAAGAGCAAGTTGGAATGCTTTTCCAGGTTCCCAAGATTGGCTGGCTTAAAAAACCCCTTTCTGACAAACTGCCATTTCTTTCCTCGACAAACAAGTAGCTTGAGGATGTCTTGAGAAAATAGCCTCAAAAGATCAAACAGCAGGTTAGGGAGATCTGAGAACCTTAAAGAAACAGAGGCTGCTTCATTGAGAGCAATGAGTTTTGGGATCACAATGCATCTTTTTCAAACTGAATAGTTTCTTGGCTCTCCTGCTTTTTCTCTTTTTCTCCTGTTAAAATTTTGTTGGAAATTTTACCTTTAATATTTTAATTTTTTCTTAAACATGTAGAAAGTTTCTGTGTCCTTTGGTTCTCTGCACTTATGCATTCTGCTGTTATGGGAACATGACCCAGGCCAGCAAGCGATTCGCCCAACCACTCAGAGAATACAGCAGAAATCCTTTAGCTATGAGACCAAGACCCTTGCTAGTGCTTCAGGGAGACAGGCCCAAATGAAAACGTTTATTGTTTATAAAAGTGGAGGTCAAATGGTGTGCTCTTGCATACAGCATCATCTATAGCTGGGGCTAGGACCCCACCTCGAGATACATTTTCTCTGAGCAATTAAACACGTTTCTTTTTCCTGTGGTGTTCTCTCCCTTTTGTTAACTGTAGATTTTTTTCTCCTGTAATAATATTCTGATTACGGTTTTCCCTCCCTCTGTACCTCCCAGTTTCTCCCCACCTCCCCTACCATCTGGATCCACCCATTTCTGCCTCTCCTTAGAAAACATACAGGCTTCCAAATAGGACAAAACCAACAAAGAGAAGGAAAAGAAAAGGCACAGAAAACAGATACAGACACAGAAACACCTTTGTTTACACACCCAGGAATCCCATAGAAACTACACACTGGGAGCCATAATATCTATGCAAACGACCTGTAGGGTTAAAAAAGAAAGAAAGAGAAATTTTAAAAAATCAAGGTAAAGCCAGGCGGTGGTGGCGCACACCTTTAATCCCAGCACTCGGGAGGCAGAGGCAGGCAGATTTCTGTGAGTTCGAGACCAGCCTGGTCTACAAGAGCTAGTTCCAGGACAAGGCTCCAAAACTACAGAGAAACCCTGTCTCGAAAAACCAAAANGTTCGAGACCAGCCTGGTCTACAAGAGCTAGTTCCAGGACAAGGCTCCAAAACTACAGAGAAACCCTGTCTCGAAAAACCAAAAAAAAAAAAAAATCAAGGTAAAATTAAAAAAACAAAACAACATGACGTTGTGAGGCATGGAGCCTTCTAAAATGCCCTTGAGTTCCTTTTAATTTGGCCATCAGTTTCTGGGCTTGTGGCCTAACCCTTAAAAAAAGTTTGTTTCCCCAGTGAGACTCCCTTGGAGAAAACTAAACTGTCATTTGCAAGTGGTTACCGAGCAGAGATAGCTTCTGGGTTAGGGAATGGGTCCACATGTCCACTTCGTCTTTGGTCTCAAGGAACCTGTGTGGTGCAGACCCATGGGGAAGGTCTGTCTCAAAAAAATACATATCTTTTTATCTCTAGTTTTTTTAAAAAAAAATAAAACAGCATTTTGTGGGGTTTGATGTTGTTGTTAAACCTGATAATTGTAAGTTACAGACATTTTGGTTGTAGAACTAACTTAAATAGCTGTCTCTTTCCATCCTAGTCCATTAACATTTTCCTTATATTTCAGGATTTAAGAATTAAAATGCATTGAACCCTTTCTATTTGTTGTCTGTCTGCTCATGCGGGTATGCGAGCACACACACAGAGAGACACACAAATATACGCACACACACACATACACACAGAGATATACACACAGAGACACACAGACACACACATTGTAAGGTTTTAATTAATGATTGCCCAAGCCAGCTATCTTTAAAATATACACTTTAATAGGTGAAAGAAATACAAATAGACTCACAATACCAGATCCTGGATCCCATGCTTTTCCGAAGGAGTGCGCTGGGCCAAGAGCCAGAGAGAGCGCTTACACGTGGGCTGTGTCTTTTATACCTAAGGGGAACCTGATGGTCCAACCCAGAATAATTAGCTAATGGTGGGGCGGGGCTATTAGCCTGATTGGCTAAAACCTTTCCCCATCAACACATAGAAACACACAGACACACAGATTCAAACACAGACACACACAGAGAGACATACACACAGAGACACACAGGCACACACATAGACACACACAGACACACAGAGACACGCAAGACACACACAGTATTCAAAACACAAGGTGAAATACTTGCGCTGTCACCCTGCCATTCTCTGTCACTTTCTGCTACATCGGGCTCCACACTGAGAAGCAAGCGGTCTGCTGTCCTGTGGAGACTTAACTCCACAGGCATCTTCACTTTGTCAGTCCCATTTAGTCCACAAGGGGGCAGCAAGCAACAGGCACTCTGATATAGTTGTACCCCTTTAGTCCATGGCGGTGAGACAGTGGGGGTGGGGTGGGGTGGGGGCAACAGGTGTACTTGATTCTGTCTTCCCACTTTTGCCCAACAGGAAGCAATAGGCACTTTGGACATTGTCACCTTTAGTCCACAAGATGACTCTGCACAGGATTCTTCCTGAATTAGGAACCACCTATGCCCTCAAACCTGTAATATCTGTGCAAAATTACAAATGTGGTACATGGGGGGGTCCCTTAGGGAAGTCAGGCAACCAGGCAAGGTAGGAAGAGAAACATTCACTGCCCCTGTGGCTCAGCTGTCAGAGCAGATGCGCTGGAGAAGTTCACTCATGGAAGGGCAGAGCCAGCCAAGAGGGTGGGCATTAGGCCGGGTGCTGCCCTGTGGCAAAAGGATGGAGTCAGAAGGAGCCCTCAGGGATAGGGCTCCAGTCGCCTGCTGCCCTTCCCACCTGCCAGGGGCCCTGGGTGTCAAGTCAGCTCCAAGAGCACGTGGCCCCAGCAGTGATAAGTCCTGTGTGTCGGTATATGTCCTTTACATTTCTGAGACTGATGTTCTGGGATCGAAAAAGATGTAAGTGAAAGAGCTTCTGTGTTTGGTTTTGTTGGCTTCCATAGTTTCATGGAAAGTGGTGTCTCTTTTATGCTAAACGATGTTATGTGAAACTTTCACATAAACCCTGTTAGCTTCATTCTTCCCGTAGTAGCTATGAGATGGCAGGTGACTGCCCTCCTCCTGACAGAGAACCATACAGCGTGTGGAGTAGAGGAACAATAACAGCCCTGGCTGGGGTGCGGTGCTGCCATGGAGCTAAGGGGCAGGGGGCATTGGCTGGTCCAGAGGTGATGGACTATCATCCACGATAAAGGTGGGCACAGAAAATGCTAGACATTGATCATTCCTGTCACTTGAAATGTATTTGTGTCCCCAGTGCCCCAAGAACACTGTGCTTATTGTTATGAACACCAGAGACCAAAGCCACTTGAGCCAGCTATTAGCGGGCAGTATGACACAGAGAGCATGTCAAAGCACTACAAACTCAAAAGTAATTAGGGGGGAAATGCACTGTTTTGGGTACTCTCACAAGCAACGAAATGACAAAAAGCTGGCTGTTATTTCCCCTCTCAGTCCATTTCTTAAAAAAAAAATAACAACACCTTGAGTTTTGCAGGCAAATGATTGGAGCTAGAAAACACCATTGTGAGTGAGGTAACCCAGACCCAAAAAAGACAATTATCACATGTACTCACTCATAGGTGGTTTTTAAACATAAAGCAAAGAAAACCAGCCTACAAATCACAATCCCAGAGAACTTAGACAACAATGAGGACCCTAAGAGAGACATACACAGATCTAATCTACATGGGAAGTAGAAAAAGACAAGATCTCCTGAGTAAATTGGGAGCGTAGGGACCATGGGAGAGGATTGAAGGGGAGTGGAGAGGAGAGGCAGGGAGGGGAGCAGAGAAAAATGTAGAGCTCAATAAAAATCAATTAAAAAGAATTTTAAAAAATGATTGAGCAAATTGAAAAGGTCTTACAACATTGACTACACAGAATATAATATACTTCCCAACCAACTGGGTCACTGTCCACAGTCCACATTGCTGCACAGCCAATTCACCCAGCCATCTGGAATTTGACGTTTTGGCCAAACATTTGGTGTATGTGTTAATGTAGGTAGGCCACTGCAGCTTTCTTTGGGCAAACTGGCATAGCCTGATGGCTCTGGAGTACCACTTACATGTGGTTCTGCGTCACAGACACCACACCATGGCCTTCTCCAGCTTTTCCTCAACAGGGGATGGTCAGCACTCAGAAGTGCCTTCTTTGCAAAGATAACACTGTTTCCCAGGTTGAACCTCTAATTATAGAAAGAAGGAGGTCGGCTTGACGTCGAGCTGCTGCTCTTGGATCTTATAATCTGGGGCTGATAGTAAGATCTTATCTAATGGCTGCTGAGCTGGGCTCCGAGGGCATGCTTCAGCAGGCATGGGTGTTCCGTCCCCATTGCCTGTTGCCCCAAACACTTGGGTGTGGTCCCACAGTTGGAGTAAAGCCTTTCAGTTGGCTACACACTGGGTCTGAGTGGTCATCTCTGGGGGGTTCCCTGTAACATTGTGACCCTGGGACCTGCAATGTACAACTGCCTAAAGCTGAAGAAACCTTGGAAGCAGTTCTAGGCAAGCCCAGGGCGCTCTTGCCGGAATCTGGAGTGGTCTTGTGAAGTAAGTAGGAGCTATAATGTCAAGAGTGCCTGCTGTCCCCTTGTGGACTGTCCTAGCTAGGATGATGAAACACCATGACCAGAGCAAGTTGGTGACACAGGGATTTATTAGGCTTCCACCCCCACATAAAAGTCCACCAGTGAAGGAAGTCGGGACCGGAACTCGCACAGGGCTGAACCTGGAGGCAGGAACTGGTGCAGAGGTCATGAAGGGGTGCTGCTTACTAGCTTAATCCCCATGGTTTGCTTAGCTAGGTTTCTTATGTGAATGATAATGCCAAAAGCACTTGTCAATTTGTGGAAGAGTAAACAGGAACAGCAAGTTGAGTGCCCAGGACCACTCAGGGGTGGATCTGGAACCCTTGCTCAATAAAGGGCCCTGCTTGGAGTGTAACTGGCCATAGGCAGTCACTGGCCATTCCCACTGCCCTCACCCCACTTTGCACGCATCTACCTCGTGGACTACTGAGCTCATCATCAGAGAACCCACCCACCCCCCAGTCATTCACTGTATTAGAAAAGCAAATAGTGGCAGACTTCAGCCCCATCTGGGAACACACTGATTCTCAGCAGGAGCTTGCCCTGACCTTCCTTGTATGTACAGCAGTGGGGTGAGTTGAAGGCAGCGCGGTGACAGGGGGAGGCAATGGAGGATGTGCGGGTCAGTGTGACCCATCACTATACTTGCAGATTTTCTGTGATGTGTAGGGAATATGGAAGATGACTCAATTATGCCACATTATGAAAGGATACCTTTTAGTTATTCTGTTTAAGGGACATTTACATAATACTAGAATCACTAAGATATTTACGACAACATTTTAGAAATCGCAAAGACAATGGAACAAACATACTGAGAATCCACCTCTTTATTGCTTAAAGAATGGCTGAGAAGTAAGGGCTGCTGTGGCCAGCATAGGCAGTTGAGATGTTGGTGGCACAAGAAGATGCCATGCCCATCTTGCTCCGGGACTAGGGTGACACTGAAATCTTCAGGGAAAGGTGTTCCAGGGCCCAGATGGTGCACTTCTGGCCCTCCTCCTCCTCCCATTTCTTCTGTGTGCGACTCTCCTAATCTTAAACCAGTCCTGCTCTCGGAAGGATAAGGGACCACATTAGTACACTAAACAGCATGCGGATAAAACAAACAAAAAAGCTACTGACATTTGGTTGAATTTTTGGGTAGGTACTTGGGATTGAACCTAGGGCTTCAAATATGCCAGGATAAGTGCTTTATCCCCGAGTTATAGGCTCAACCCAACCTGTGAGGTCATAGATTCCACACAAAGAAGCCCTTCATTCCGTGCTGTTCCTAATTCAGTGAGGGACTGAGGGTGTAGTAACTGCTCAGGGCGTGAGAACTCTGGCTTCCAGGCACAGAGCTACAGGGGAAAGGCCTGAAGAACCCTGTTAGGACAGAAAACACCATGCCCTTCCTTCAGCAAAGCCCAGTGAGCACCAGGAACGTTTCAGGCTCTATAGTAGACTCCAGCCATTCAGTTTGTTGGGCAAAGGGCTCTTTCTGAATGCAGCCTCGTTCTCCTATGCCACTAGAGGGAGGTCTTCTCCCTTTTAAGTATGTGGCCTGCAAATTCAGCACTACTCTTGGCAGGGACTTCCACAATAGCAACAGTCGGAGTTTACAAACAGAACCAGCAGTTCCAGGGAGGGAAATGAGGACCACGCTCACGTCCAGGACACTTTCACAATACAGTTCAGATGATGCTCAGAAAGCAGAGCAAGCGAGGTCTGGGACAAGGCTTTTGGAGACATTCATGTTAAAATGTCTGAATTTTAAAACACAGTCTTTCACCTTTGTGGCTTCTGGGTCATTCCACCCTCAGAGGGCCATGAGAGCACATTAGGTAAACTGAGGGCAGGGCAAAGCAGCTTGGCAAACGTCAGCTTCTCCATTCCGGGCTGCCTTTGAACTCCCCAGAAAGCGAATGGCGTTACTGCATGCACTGTGCCCTGAGCACCCTGAGCCAGACCTGGCTTGAGCCTGGAGTGTGGCCTTGAGATGTAGCCTCAGGGGCCTGAGAACAGCTAGTGTTCTAGAGACATGATCTCCCCAGTCTTCAGGGCCTTTTCCCTTAGCGCACACACACAAGGGAACTCAGAGAAAAACCTAATGCCGTTATCCCAATGCCCCCGCTGTATCTTTCACTTTCCTTCTTCCCAGAACTCCTGTACAGCTTGGACTTTCTCCTGCTCTCACGCGACCACTTCTGAGTCCAGTGAACTACAAATCCACTTACCACTGCCCGAGCAAATGGGGAAAAAAATCGTCTAAATTGCCAGAGGTAAGAACCCACACTCAGGTCTAGCCCGCACCATCAACCAATCACACAAAACAGTCCCTCATGATACCTAGCAGGGATGAGGAAAATGTTCTGATATCAGGATCAACATGAATGTGTGTGTTTGAGGTGTGTGCATCTGTCTGCTTTTATATGAAGCGGGGCGGGGGTGGTGGTGTCTCACATGGCCCAGGCTGGCCTTGAACTCCTGATCTTCACCTCCAGGGTGCTGGCATTATGGGCAAGCAGCGTCATATGTGGACTCCTCATAGGTCAGGAAGACACACTAAGATGTACCAGACAACTTAAATTCAGGTCTGCCATTCACTACATCGCTTTACGACGCACTAAGCAGCAATGCCAGGGGAAATTGTAGATCCTTACACTCAAAGGTGGCTAATGTGATGCTGTAGGAAGTTACAAGTTATATAAAAGCTGTTTGGATAAAAACAGCAAGCCAGGGGAGAACATCAGGATGATGTCATCAGCTGTGCTCCTCAGTGCCCTCCTGGGAATGCAGTGATGGAAGCCTTTTTAGATCAGCAGAGCAACACAGCCAGCCCCTGAGGCTGTTTCCCAAGCCACAGGTTGGGATCACAGAGAGGCCTGGCTCAGGAAACAAGATAAGAACTCTGTGTTCTCAGACAGGCAACGGCTGGGGAAGCAGGAAGCTGAAGGTTGCTGAGCGGTCGCACTCCTCCCTCAGTTTACCTAGTGCGCTCAGTAGCACTGTGAGGGCAGAGTGACTCACATGTCACGACTAAAGGAAGCAGCAATAGCAATGTTCTCACCTACTCTTGACCCTTTCCACATGGGTATTTCCGAAAGGCTTCCCGAAGACCTCTGACCAAACTATTTTAACCTCCTTAAAGCTAAATCAGAAAGCCAGTATGGGGGTGTGGGGATCTGGGACTGTATCTCAGAGGTTGAGCGCTTGCCTAGTATTTTATTCATTAGGCCTTGGGTTCAATCCCAAGCACCAGCACACACACACACACACACACACACACACACACACACACACACACCACAACCCCCCACACACACCACAACCCCACACACACACTTGTGCACACATGCACAATCAGGGGCTCCTGAGTACCGGCCTTAGAGCTCCTTCAGAACAGGATGTCTACAGCAAGCGAAAACTGGCTGGGAAAAGGGATCTGAAGGATAGAACAAAACAACTCAAGCACCTTTTTTCTGCAGGTTTCTTTATTCCTTGGGCGAGGAAGAGAAAAGGCACATTCTCCACAAGGCTTTCAGGTAATATAGACGTACAGGCATTTACGTTGGCAATTCCACAGGTGGTGACAACAGCATCAAACAGGCATTTCAGAGTCACAGAGGCAGGTAAAGGAGGCCTCTTACATCTCAGAGCCGGGGTGTGGCTGCGAAGCGCCCGGCAGATATCAGGAGGATTAGTTAAGAATGGGACTTTAAATTACAACAGAATGCTAAGAAGACGTTCTCGCACACTAACTACAGTTTTTAACTGTAACTAGGAGTTTATGGTTGATAATTGTAGTGTTGCTGTGCTTTCTAAGCATTTCCACTTCCCTGGCTGCTGGGAACACACCTTTGGTAGCCATAGCAACCTGTGGGCCTGGGAGGAAGGCAAGATGCTTGATTTGTACCTAGCTGCCTGAGGAAAAAGAAAAAAAACACTATATTAAAGAGATATGGATAGAATGGATAGTCTTGTCTTGTTCCTGATTTTAGTGGAATCGCTTTGAGTTTCTCTCCATTTAATTTGATGCTAGCTGTAGGCTTGCTGTATATTGCTTTTATTATATTTAGGTATGATCCTTGTATCCCTAATCTCTCAAAGACCTTTATCATAAAGGGGTGTTGAACTTTGTCAAATGCCTTTCTTTTTTTAATTCTTTCAAGACATGGCTTCTCCTTGAATCTGGGAACATTTGCCTAGGCATGGTATCCACCACTACCCGCTACAGTGAGCTGGGCCCTCCCGCATCAGTCACTAATTAAGAAAATGCTCCATTGACATGCCCACAGGTCAATCTGATGGAGGCAATTCCTCTGCTGAGGTTTCCTCTTTCCAGGTGACTTTTTTTTTTTGGCAGGGGTGGGGCTTTGAGACAGGATTTCTCTGTGTAACCCTGGCTGTCCTGAAACTCACTATATAGACCCAGATGGCCTCAAACTCACAGAGATCCGCCTACCTCTGACTCCCAAGTGCTGGGATTAAAGGTGTGCGCCACCACCACCCGGCTTTACTGCTGCTTTTCTTTTCTTGTTTTGTTTCCAAGACAGTGTTTCTCTGTGTAGCCCTGACCATCCTAGAACTAGCTCTTGTACACCAGACTGGCCTTGAACTCAGAGAGATCCACCTGCCTCTGCCTCCCGAGTGCAATCAGCCAGTAGTATCATGAAGATCCTTCACAGAAATTCTGTGGATCATGGGACTTAAACTGCTGGCAGAAGGAAAAATGTTAAAATTTAAATGTTTGCTGCATTGGTTACGGATTTTTCAAGTTATGTGAACAATTAAATATAAAACTGAAATCTTTAAATATTTTGTATTTTCCTTTGTTTCATGAAGTAAGCTTTTTTCCTTTGCTGTGAAAAATAATAAATTTGGCTCGAATATATCTACTATCACAGGATTTTTTCATTGTTTAAAGCACCTAGATTAATCTAAATATTTGTGTTCATACATATATGACTATATATGTGTATATTTCAGATTTTAATTGACTCAACTATATGAAATAAGTAATTTTGAAATTTAAAATAAAATTCCAATAATTTTGTCAAAACGGAAATCGAGCGTGATTAGTCATACACCCTATCTGCAGTCCCTGTCGCTCTTCTTGTAAAATTCAGAGGAATATTTTTGTTAACTATGATATAAATGTAAGATGTTAGTATCTTTTGAAACATTTTTAAAAGAAGGGAATCCCATTTTATTTTTAAGGTGCAAATGATTTTTTTTAAAGACGTGAAATCAGAAGGCCTTAAGAACACTGCTGGTCTGCCAGGTGACCCAGCACTGGTCATTTGTTTCCCAGCACTGGCAGTGGGGGGCAGTGCCTATTTTCCAACTATGTCGGCCTCAGGACAAGATCAGTCACCTGCCTCAAGTGACAAAGGGTGGGAGCGGGAGGGAGGTCATCTCCCCATCACCCACTCTACCATATTCCAGATGAGGGCTGGGGTCTGATCTCCCTCAAGCATTCACATGGCCTAATTATCTGTATCCCCATCAATGGGGTCAGCTCTACTGTGCTGCCTGGACAAAGTGCAGGGCCTACCTTCCTCAGTGCTGCAGTCTGTGGGGGAAAGGATCAGCTCTCCCACTCTTGGGACCCTGGGACTAACTTTTCCAGCCTGGAGTAGGTAAGGTGCCTGGGGCAAGGGGCTTTGTCTCCCTCGCTCATGCTACCATGTGATAAACCATGGGCTAGCTCTCCCACTCTCATGTCTTCAGGACTGACTCACCTGCACCCCAGCCAGCAGGGACAGCTCTGCTGTGCTGCCCAGACAAGGGGCAGAGCCTGTTCTGAGAGCTGCAGCAGGTGGAGGCAGGACCAGTTCTCCCTAGTGCTTCAGCCAGTGATGGGCGGGACCAACTCTGTGCAGCCCTATCCTCACTGCTTTCATTGGTAACAGGAGCCAGGGACATCAGCACAGACCACAGAAGCAGCAGGATCACAGACCCAGCCAGGCACAAGCCCAGACAAGGCCCCTGGGAGCAACCCAGGCCCACAGTGTAACCATGGCCCTGGTAGCAGCACAGGCTCCTCAGATCTGCATGGCTCCAACAGAGGCTCAACCCTCCTCCAGTGATCTGACCCTTGGTGGTTCCCAGGCCCTTGACGTGTCTGAGTGGCCCTTAGTGGCAATATGGG
>JAQHUG010001047.1:19682-29780 GCA_028555095.1 Dicrostonyx torquatus | reverse complement strand
CATATCTGTTATAGAATTTGTCCTCTACTGTACTTAGGTGCTGAGCTCAGTCTGGACACACACACTCTGAACTCTCCCAGATGTTCCTGCCTCTGGATATGCTTTCCCTCATATCTGTTATAGAATTTGTCCTCCACCGTACCTAGGTGCAAGTCATGGACCTGCTTTGTTATGTCTTCTTTCATTCAGTATTAACAATACATTTATAAATTGATAAACATACAGTCAAGTCCTTTAATGCTGGTATACTTTAGTAAGGGCTTCTCTATGGAGTCTTCCTGGGGTTATGACATATGAAGGATTCAAAGCAGTGTACCTAGGGGCACACGATCATACACTCTTTGAAACACTGAAAACCAAGCATAGATTCCATCCTTACAGGGTAACCTGGGTGAGGATAGTTCACAGGGTGAACCCAGCTCTCATAATGCTGATGTGAACTTGGTTAAACAGAGACTGGTGAGAATGGGGGAACTATAGAGTCCAAATGCCCCGTCCTCCTGCTGTTTGAAGTGCCTGGGGAAGCCACACAGATCAGGGCACCCAGCATTTTGATTGTCTGAAGCACACTGGTGCATCTGCCTGAAAATGCTGCTAACATCTCCAGAGTGGATTACTGTAGAGAGGGGAAATCCAGGCGACATTTGGACATTTGTCCAGGGACCATTCTGCAGTGCTGGGGTGGAAACCAGGGCCTCCCACATTCTAGGGAGGCACTGGACCCTGCAACAGCCCCTCAGCCCATCAGAGAATTAGGACAGTGAGACAGCAGGTTTTTCTGTGCAGTATAAAATATAGAGGCAGCTAACGCCCACAGTGTACTTTTCGATTATATCCTGATTACTCTACTGAAAAAAATCCCTCTTCCTTCCCATAGAGATGGTTCAATAAGAGGAGAGAGCAGTTCTGGAGGTGGCAGAATATGACTGGGCTTAGCAGCGCTCCTCCTGGACCCCACTCCACCTCTCTGGAGACAGTGCACCTTGACCTGGAGCCACATGCAGCTGCACTTGGTCTCCCACCCACATTGTTTATCTTTCCTCCCTAAGAACTTGTATTTGAAATAAATACCTTGTCAGTTCATTTGCTTCATGTGTCTTCTGCATTAGTATGGTATGCGGGCCAGTTATCAAGCACATTTGTCCAGGGACAAACGCCATTTAATGCCATTTAAAGCAAATGACAAGGTCTCCTTCTGTGGGGTGACATCGCTGTGTGACCATAGTTGGCCTTTTATATCATACGCCCTTGTTAAGTGGTGTAGCATGTTTACGTTGACCCATCCATTCCTGTTTGTCCACTATCATGATGTGTGCATCCTCACCCTGACCATGTTGCACCAGAGATGTGCAAGAGGGACATGGGACAGCCCCTAGGGAGACAGTGTTTATCCAGACAGAGCTGTTTCTGGCCATACCTGGGGTTTCATATACACCATGGAGCCAGAGAAACTTCCCAAGAGGCTACTCCCACGTCTCAGAAAACAACAAAGTATTTTCATTTAGGCAGCTCCTAGATTTGTTTACTGTCCTCCATTTCTGTGGAGACTACATGGCATTAGCAGTCACTCTGTCAGAAGTCCTGCTGCTTCAAAAAGAACAGACGATCCAACCCACCCAGACCAGAAGGAGGCTCCTTTTTCTTGGCTTCTACTCCTAGCCCAATTTTCTCCATGTGAGGAGCTAACTTGACACTTTAAAAGGTATATTTGCAAATTATACAGTTCTTGAGGTTTCAGAAACAAATTAATATTTAAACTAATTTTCCAACCTTGCAATTTTTTAAACAGTTCCTGACTAAGTTTAGATGTCACTCAAAATTTCAAGAAACACCCAGTGCACTGCATTATTGTGCCCACTCTGCTGGCTCTCGGTGGCAAGCACACAACTGTGTCATTTTCCATGATTTCCAATGATGCAGAGGGACATTGAATGGAAGCTGGATGTCATTTTCCTAATGCTGCCATGAGGACCTGTCTCTAGCAGCTCAGGGATTGAAGGAGAGTCGTGGAGTCGGTTAATTAATCACTCAACTTGACTTTTCTATCTGAGAGAGTAAAACTTAATTCTCTGGGGCCAACAAGAGGGCCTAAACTTAACTTTGTGCTGGCAAAAGGGGAAACACACACACACACACACACACACACACACTTAGGGTCTTTCATCTTTTTTCTCTGTTCTCTTTATTTTTCCCTTAGAGTTTACATACCCCAACAAAATCTTTCAGGCAATACAAAATTACAATGTGGTTACATTTTATTTTTTCAAGTGAATAATTATAATGAATAAAGGTAGATATGTTTCCCATTTCCCTTACATGATTGAACATCCTATATACTACAGATGAAAAGAAATTATCTCAAGAAGCCACATGCATTCATATCTAAGCAACGTGTTATAGATTAACAGTGTAAGCGTCAAGGTATTTTTCTCAGCCAGGTGTTTTGCTGGCAGGCTGCATTTTGCAGTTACAAAGAAAGGATAAATCACTTTATTATTTATCTCAAAGGGTAATCTTATAAGCAATCTTAAAAGAATCACAAGGCTAAACTTTTGTACACAAAAACCAATCAATCATCTGTATTTTAAATCCTCTGAGTGCATACCCACTTGTCAACAGATTTTTATATCAGAAAGCTGAGGGCAGGAAGGACACAAGGAATGAAACATCATCTTTGATTGCAAACCTCTCCTAACAAGAAAGACACATCAGCCAGTAGTAGATAGTTGTCAACAGAGGAGGAAATCATCTTCATAATAATCCCCAGGTAAAAATGCCCAATAGAACAAGATATTTCCATGACATGATCACACGACATTAAAGTCAGTGGGGATTCCCCACACCCTTTCACACCATGCAAGGTTGCAGAGAAAAATGGCAGCGGCAAACATGTACAGAAACATGTAGCACGAGACACCCTGGGGCCAGAGCCCTCGGAGGAGGCCTTGCCTAACTGAGATTCACTCATCAGAGCTTTGCTTCCTAGTGGTCTGACCTAAACTTCAATTGCCTCGCGCTGCTCCTCTGACATGGCCATCGACATTTTCCCTTCTCTCATAGCCCTCAAATGGTTAAATTGGTTATGCAGTGGCCATGCCCAGCTGTGCAGAGTTGGAATGACTGAGGAGCTGCTCCATCAGACTCATGCCCCTGCAACTTATATTAACTCCTCTGCTCAGAGCCATCATCTCCTCATCGCGCATCCTGCACACGACTCAACTCCAAACAGATCAAAGCCCTCAACAAAAGACCTGATGCCCTGAACGTGATAAGGGAGAAAGTGAGACATACGGTTCAACACACCAGCACAAGAAAGGACTTTCTGAGCAGGCCTTGCTGGTGTGGGCATTATGACCAACAATTGGCCAATAGAACCTCATGAAACTAAAAGGCTTTAGCACAGTGGAGGAAAAACACCCTTCTGATAAAGAGGCAGGATACAGAATGGGAAAAAAATCTTTGCCAACTATATAGCTGATAAAACCTATATATCTCAAAAACTTAAACACCAAGAAAGCAAAAATCCAGTTTAAAATCGGGGCTTGAAATTAAATAGGAGTACTCAAAAGGGCCATTGCATTTATGAAGTCAGTGGCTGTGGCTGTGGCTGCTTATAAAAGACCTGCACAGGACAAAGCCAGTGAAAACGCCGGCATGGATTGGGGAGGGCCTCCTGAAGTTCTACCCAAATGGAAGACTACTGGCCATTGATAGCTTCTGGGGGAAGGAGAGTCAGTTTTCTTCAGGGATAAATCAGGTCATGAGGAGACCATGCATGCTCCAGTAGATAGTCCTCCATCCATATACACACACAGCAGTAAGTAGACTCAGTGGGTTTTATAAAAACATGAAAATGGGAGAGAAAAATGGTGAGGGGAACGGGAAGAGTTGGGGAAAGGGGATGTAGGGTTGATTTGATGGGATTCCATTATATGCATGGATGCAAATCTTAAACAGTAAAAATAAAAAAAAATAAGTCACAGCTTGACAGGAGAATAAAGAAACGAGAATTGATAAAAGGAAATGAATGACTCAGTTTTGAGACATAGTCTTATGTATGAGTTGCAGGCTGGGTTCCAACTCGGTTAGTAGCTAAACATGATTTTGAGAAGCTAATCACCCTCCCTCAATCACCCAATGGCTCAGATAACAGGCATTGAAGCACTGGGTCATCATGCTTGCTTTCTTCAGTGCTCTAGATTAATCATGGAGGGCTTTATACATGTTCGGTAAAGACTCTGCAAAATGAACTACATCCCCAGCACATAAATGAATGTCTTTATAATCACAGTGACAAACAGAGAAAATAATTCTCAGGTCCTGGACACCCCATCAAAAGGAGATTCAGATTATACAGCAAAGACAAAGGCCAGGAAGCATACATGCGCAGATTTAGCGGTGAGGTAGTTACCAGAACTGTGAGGTAAGTTTATCCTGGAAGAATTTCTGCACCAGGGCTCCAGAATATTTCCAGCCCCAAATAGGAACTGTTTGGACACACACTAGTACTTTAGGGGCCCTTCTATTTTAAGAGTGACCAGAACATGTTGGGAAAAGCTGGCTGCCTTGGGACCACTCTGACCACATGCCAGTGAAGGGGCTGCTTGACTCTGGGATGGAAACCAGACATAAAGGCCTGCTCTTGATACTCTGACCAGTCACAGAAGACGTTAGAAATGCGTTCAAGAGAAAGGCGAGGAACCTCAGCACAGGTATGACAGTTCTCACAGGTTTTGCCAGCTCTCGCGAAAGCTGGACTGTACTACTAAACTCCTCCTTGGTAGCCCTGGTGAAGATGAGCCCACCAATCTGCCTGCTGAACAGCCCCAGGACCTGCAAGCCTGCCCAAGCTCCTGGAAAGTCAGAACATGGAAGCAAGGCAGGCTCTAACTTCACTTTCTGTGGAAGTCCAAAGAAGAGCCTCTCGGATAAATACATTAGCTTCAATATCTGTTCTTGGCCAAGTACCAGGGATCCAGTGTGGAGCACTAGACCAAGAAATGTTCAGAGCTCCTGGTGGATCTTTTCTTACTCCCGGGAAATCGATTACCGTATTAGACCACCGCCCGTTCCCTAGGAAGATAATTCATCAAGGCCAGGTGACTCGGTTGAGATACAACTTGGAAGGCCCCTTCTACACCCTGCTTGCCCAGGCGCCATCTCTTCCCCGCAAACACAGTCTGCTCGATGCTGCTCCAAACTGCCCTCAGTTCCGCTCAGCCCATAGCAACAGGAGTCGACCGGAAGCGAGGAGGCAGGCCCATGATTGGATACAAATTAAATGGGAGGACCAGGGTGCAGGCGGAAGAGGGCCCTGCTGGTTGAGAACTTCTGATCTAAGAACGGTAGGGGGCTCCAGCTCCGACTCCTCAGAGGCACAAGGGACAGCAAGCCGCAAGCCACTCCGACGACGGCATTCCGGACATGGAGCATCAAAACTTCGATTACCTGCCTTATGTGGGGCTTGACGACGACGATGACAACTGGGGTGGTTAGTGCGCGCTAGGAATGGCGGGTTGGTGATGTCCATGAGGGGAGGAGCGTCCACAGAGGCGGCTGGGCAGGCGCTGTGTTCTGGCGTCGTCTGTAGGTGCTGTGGCTTCACGGGGACTTCGCACCACCCGAGGCCCTGTCACCTAGGTGTCCTTTCTCTGTTTCTCCACTTCCAGAGGCTGAGGCATGGAAGGTCTTGCAGGCTGGAGAAGAAAGAAATGAGGAAGCGAGTGGATGGGGTCAGGCTGGAAGCGGAGCCGCTGCCACTGACCCGGAAGGAGCAGGAGAAGGCCCCTCAGCTGCCGGTGCTGCAGTCCTCATGGATGACGGGAACCAAGGTGGCAATGGCCAGGAGAATGAGCCGCAACCTCAGGAGCCAGATCTGGGGGCCATGGGAGACAACCAGGGTGTGGTGTCCTTGGCCGATCGGTGGTCCTGTGCTCATCCCGTGAGGTTGCTGGTGCCTGGATTCCGAGCCCATCACCACTACAGGTTCACCGTGGATCAGATCCAAGAGCTTGAGAGCACCTTCCAGCGCAGTCAGTACCTCACCACGGAGGAGGCGTGAGTAGCTTGCCTAACTTGCCCTGTTGTTTCTTGGGGCCTCCAGGTTCCACTCTTGGCCTTGTTTTATTATATTTTTAAATGTGATTCTTTAATTTCTCTTATTTAAGTTCTCTCTCTCTTCTCTCCTCCCTCCTCTCTCTCTCTCTCTCTCTCTCTCTCTCTCTCTCTCTCTCTCTCTCTCTCTCTCTCTTTGTGTGTGTGTGTGTGTGTGTGTGAGTGTGTGTTGTGCTTGCATGTGCATATCCACAACATTGCATATATGGGGAACAGACAGCTTTCAACAATTGTTTCTCTTCTCCCATCACATGTGCCCTGGTGTTGAACTCAGGCATGCAGGCAAGCACCTATTCGTCTGAGCCATTTTGCTACAGTGGTGAGTGTGAGGGTGATTGCAGGGCCAGCCCCAGCTACAGAGTGGAAGGTTGTCTTTAGATCTCCTGAGTGACTTGGGAGCATGGGGGTCACAGGAGAGGGGAGAAGGGATGAAGAGAGGGGAGCAGACAAAAATGTATAGCCCAATAAAACCAATTTAAAAAAAATGAGCCAGGCAGTGGTGGCACATGCCTTTAATTCCAGCACTTGGTAGGCAGAAGCAGGTAGATCTCTGTGAGTTCAAGGCCAGCCTGGTCTACAGAACTAGTTCCAGGACAGCTAGGGCTCTTACACAAAGAAACCATGTCTTGAAAAAACAAATAAATATATACACACACATATGTATAGTTTTTTACTACATATAACATATAATATATATTAATGTATTATATTATCTAATTGATATATTAATGTATATTAATATGTTAATATACTTACATATTATTTTATATGTTATATGACATAATATACTATATTATAGATTAACCTATAATATATTTATATATTATTATACTACATATATAAATATACAGTATATCATAATATAATTTAAATAATAATATAATTTATATAATGATATAATATAGCATGATGTAATAACTGTTATATTAATGTATTAAAATATATTAATATATTAAATTTATTAATATATAAATATATTAGCATTATACTATATTATACTGTTTATAATATAATATAATGTATGTTGATATAGTATATATTAACTATATTAATATATTATATATAATATATTGATATGTATACTATCACATATTATGTATTATGTGTTATATTAAATGTTTATTATATTAAAGACCAAATATATTATATATCGTCGTATAATTTATAATATTATAATATATTGTGTTAGTATATATTGTACATTAAATATTATATAATATTGTGTTATATGTTAAATATCATTTATGATATATTGGATATTGTATAATATATTAAATATAATGTATGATATATTAAATATTATATGACATGTTGAATATTGTATACATTAAATATTGTATATGATGTGTATACTGCATATATTTGGTTTGTAATATATATTAAAAATGAAAACAAAAAAACAAACCAGGGTGAGTGGGGTGTTGCAGATCTGTAATCTCATTACTTGGGATTTGGAGGCAGGTAGATCAGAAGTTCAAAGTTATCTCAGTTCTATAATGAGTTTCAGGCTAGCATCATCTCCATTAGGCCATTTGTGATCAGAGTGAAGCTATATTCCACCATGCTATTTTTTCTAGCTAGCACCACCTCCATTAGGCCATTTGTGTTGAGACTGAAGCTATATTCCACCATGCTATTTTTTCTAGCATGGGCAGAGGAGGGTGGGGGTGGCTTTCTCTTCTGACTTTCTGATATAAGACACCACTCTGTAGCAAGGCTGTCCATGTACTTGCAGGGAGTCTTTTACCACACTTTCCAGTGGTACTTGGAATACAGGACTATGTAGCTCAGCAGGTAAAGACACGGCCAAGCCTGAGGTCCTGAATTCCATTCTGAAGACACACATGGAAGAAGAGGACTCGGGCAAGCTGTCCTCTGACCTCCCATACACACCATTGATGCATGCACACGTTCAGAAAACAAATATAAGAAATAAGTGTGATATTTCATTTTTCTGATGATCAGTGGGTTGGAGTTCCTCGGGTATTGTTTGACTATTAAAAATTCTGGGATGCTTTCATTAATCTTTATTTGAGCTTCCTTCTATCCTGACAAAACAAGTCACCTGGGGTTTCCCTATGGGCATTTATTTTGTCATTTTTGCCTTGTTTTGTGTTGGGTTTAGATTTTGTTATTGTTTTGTTTAAGTCTCCGGGATGACTATACCTAGTATTAGAAGCACTTGCTTCGAGGATTTTACTAGACAGTGTTAGTGGCTTTCAAATTGCTTAATAGAGATACACTTTGGCTTCCATATCTAATTATGGTAATAAAATAATTTCTTCTAAAATTTTCAAAATTCTCAAAGTGAATATCAGAGAAGATAGGGAATGAGAAAAACATTTTGAAACATAAAATATCCTTCTCATATTTAATTTCACATATCCATAATTCCAAATACTGAATGTCAATTTTTACCCTCTGGAAATGACTGGCAGCTTGCATGGGTGTGACTGAAGCCAGGGTGCAGGTCAGTAAGCATGGAACAGCTATTTGGTAGGAAAGCCCTTCTAGATCTTACTTGATCTGCCGGTCCTGTTGGTCCTCTGAGTTAGATTGTGTTGCTTTTTTTAATTTGCCATGTTGAATTTTTAAATATTTATCTCTAAATTGTCTGTGTGTGTGTGTGTGTGTGTGCGTGCCCAAAGGAGCCAAGAGAGGGCATAGATTTCATGGAGCTGGAGTTACACGTATGTATGAGCAGCCCAAATGGGTATTAGGAACTAAACTCAAATCCTCTACACTCCACGTCCCTAATAAGCAATTTCAAAAAACACTAATATGAACAGCAAAAACCTCAAAAGAACTGCTCCTAACCCCCCAAAAGAGTATCAGTCTTACAGTGTATACATATATATCCTGCATATTTATATAATATTCATAGAACTATCTTATACATTATGGTGACATATTTTCTAAGCAAAAATGCTTATTTTATAATTTATAATTCAGCCACAAGATACATGTATGTGTAGTACATATGTTTAAGTAGTAAAAATAGTTTAGTACATTTTTTGTTCCTTAGGAAGTTATGTGTCTTCTGGAAATGAGCCAATCCTGATTAGTAGGGCTTTCTTGTTCCATTTTCTACTCACCAGGACCTCAAATCTCAAAAGACATTTTGAAAGATCTAGAATGATGGTTTAGTGGCATAATATATAAATATAAATATATTATAGACTAATCTTTAATATATTGTACAACACATAAAGTATGTTAACATATTAACACATATTAATATATCAATTAGATAATGTAATATATTAATATATGTTATATATTATGTGTTAAATATATGTTTTATATAATAAAAACTATACATATGTGTGTATGTGTGTGTGAACATATGTATTTGTTTCTTCAAGACAGGGTTTCTCTGTGTAGCCCTAGCTGTCCTGGAACTCGCTCTGTAGACCAGGCTGGCCTTAAACTCACAGCGATCTACTTGCCTCTGCCTCAAAATGTCTTTTGAGATTTGAGGTCCTGTTGGGTAGAAAATGGAACAAGAAATCCCTACTAAACAGGATTGTCTCATTTCCAGAAGACACATAACTTCCTAAGGAACAAAGAATGTGCTAAACTATTTTTACTACTTAAACATATGTACTACACATACATATATCTTATGGCTAAATTATGAATGTATGTACTTTAGCTTAGAAAATATGTACAGATAATGTATAATATAGTTGTATGAATGACAGATAGATATGTAGGATACATATGCATGCATTGTAAGACTGATTTTCTTTTGGGGGACAGGAGCATTTCTTTTGAGGTTTTTTTTTTTTTTGCTGTCCATATTAGTGTTTTTTGAAATTGCTTATTACGGACATAGTATGTTTTTATTTCTGCGAATGGTGGATGACAATAAAACAAAATTACCAGTAGATTTTTGTTGTTGCTGTTGTTTTTTGGTTTTTAGAGACAGGGTTTCCCCGTGTAGCTTTTGAGCCTGTCCTGGAACTTACTCTGTAAACCAGG
>JAQHUG010001043.1:4946-15260 GCA_028555095.1 Dicrostonyx torquatus | reverse complement strand
ACACGTTTATTCTTCTAAGACCTTATCTTTCTGTGTCTGTGGCCATGACTGCAGCTGTGAGTCCATGGGTGCCCAGGTACCTGGGGAGGCCAGAAGAGGGCAGTATATCTCCTCACACCCTGAGTTACAGGTGGTTGTGAGCCTCCCAATGTGGGTGCTCTTACCCACTGAGCTCTCTCCAGCCCCCCCTCCCAACTTTTTCCCATGGGTCCTGGGAAGCTGACTCTGGTCTCTGTGCTTGTCTTCCCTGACTCAGCTATCTCCCTAGCACAGTTTTGTTTTGTTTTGTTTCATTCTTGTGTTTTTGGTTTTTTTCTAATGAAGTCACCTTATTATAATGGACTTACAAATAAAAACATCACAGAGCCAGTTTAAGGAAGTTACTCAGACATCTGCCAGGTCCAAGAGCTATGAATCTCAGTGAACATCTGTACCTGTCCGTGTGGCCATTGTGAAGCCTTGTAGCTTTCTGCTTTCACGGTCACTTACAGTTTTCTGCACCTATCCAGGGCATGTGCACACGCACACACACACACACTAACAGAGCTGGAACTGGGAAAAACAAACTGTGTAATGCCACACCCACACTTCCAGCTGTTGATATATATGCGTATGCACAGCATGCAATATTTCCCAGCTGTAAAGAAGAAGAGATTCATGGGATTTGCAGGAAGCTGCATAGACTTAGAAGGTATAATTATATGCAAAGTGATCCAAGCCCAGACAGACACACACACACACGTACACATACACACACGTATGCACACAAATGCGCACAAAAGCACACACACATACACGCATACACACAAATACACACACACACACAATCGTGCACACTCTTTCTCATCTACAGGTTCTCACACACAAGGCACAGAGGTAACCATGTAGACAGGCACAAGCCCTGCCTTTATTCTCCTTTGGTGGGACTGTCTAGTTTTGTTTGTGTCTTACTAGGAGCCCAGGCTAGCCTCCAATGTGCTGTCCTCTTGCCTCAGACTTACTTCCCAATGGTTACAAACCAGCTAGTTCTGCCATTAGGGTTGTTCTGTTGGCTAGACTGCCCAGGCTGAGGCTAAAAGAGAATTTTAGAAGGTAAGAGCTGTAGGAGAGAACCAAGCAGACAAAGAATATGGGTGGAACAAGACATGGACATGAATGACAAGAATGACTGGGGTCCCTTCTGCCTCTCTCTCCACCAGCAGCTCCCCTCCCCGATGCTCATCTTTCCTTCTTTCCTTCCTTCCTTCCTTCCTTCCTTCCTTTTTCTTTTTCTTTTTCCTTTTCTTTCTTTCTCTTTTTTCTTGTTCTTTCTTTTTTATTACTATTTTTTTGAGACTGGGTTTCTTTGTGTAATCCTGGCTGACCTGGAACTCACTGGCTACACCAGGTTAACCACAAAAAGAGGTCCATCTGCCTCTGCCTCCTGAGTGCTGGATTGAAGGTGTGTGCCACTGTGCCTGGCTCCTCAATGTTATTTCAGGCTAACAGCAATTAATTTAATCTTTATTAATCTATATGACATTTATTTTTTTGGGAGTGGTCTCATGTGCTGCCACGTGGGTGAAAGTCAAAGGACATCTCTCAGGAGTTGGTTCCCTCTTTCCACCATGTGGGACCCAGGGATCGAAGCCTGGTCATCAGGCTTGAGCAAGCGCCTCTTCTTGAGCCATCTCACTGGCCCAGCAATTACTGTTGTAAAGAAACCCTTGTGCTGGGGATACAGCTCAATGGTAGAATACTTGCCTAAGTAACAGGAGGCCCTGAGTTGGAACTCCAACACCCAGGGAAAAAAAGGAAAGAAGGGAGGGAGGAAGGGAAGGAAGGAAGAAGGAAGAAGGAGGGGAAGCCATTCTAAGCTACCCAGGTGGTGGGTTGTTGCTATAAAAACAAGGGAGTGGGACAGTGATGGCTATAAATGATGGGTCATGTACCTGCTACCAGTGAAAGGTGGTGGGTGAGAAGGCACTTGTGGGTGGGAGTCATCATGGGGGTGACTAAGAGGGTAACGGCTAAGGCTAAACTGTTGTAGGCAAGCCCAGAGGACGCCGTGTCTCATTAACATGTCACATACCCAGCTGTAGGAGGAAGATAAGAGGGCATCTTCCAGACAGGGATTGTCTGAGATCATTGAATTATTTCTGTAGCTACACCCTATCCTGTCATAGCCAAGTCCAGTGGCCTCAAAGAGGCGTAGTGCCCTGGGTCCCTGGATAAAGAACACAGAAGAACCCAGACACTAATGGACTTTGATTAGGATCCTGGAGATCAAGCCCCAAGGAGGAGGGGGTGTGTAGAATTCAGCAGAACAGAGAGAATCTGGAACCTCTGTTCTACAGAGGGGAAATTGAGGCTAGAGATGGATGGGTCATAGCATAGCAGGTAGACCAAGATGGGGGTGAGAAGGAAGTGGCGAGAGGGAAAAGAGGTAGAGAGAGATAGGTGGGGTGGAGGGATGGCAGGGCACTGGGAAACTCCTGCCCTACTGGGACCCGACAGGAGCTTAAATCCTACCCCTGTAAGAACGGCCCTCACCTGTGCTGCCCTCTGTCCTCCATGACAAGTTCTCATTAGAGAAGAGCTGGTAGGGGCCATGGCCAAGGTCAGTGAGTTCCAAGGAAAGACGAATCTGAAGCAGGCCTTTATGACGACAGCATCGTGTCCCCACTGACATGGGAGCTACACTCTTGACTGAAGGACCCTTTCTGTCCCCCCGACCCTCCCAAGGAGCCAGCAAGGTGGGACAGAAAGGAAAGTTGGGGTCTGTGTGGTTTGTTTCTGCCTCAGTTTCCCTTCCTTCTCTGGGACAAGACAAAGGGCAGACTGTCTGATGCACTCTCATTTCTTGCTCCCCTGAGCCTGTTTCTCAGGGCCACAGAGTCCTAAACAACTAAATTAAATGGATCCTAAGAAATCCCAACACCACCCACCCGGAGGACTGGAGCAATGGTTCTGGGGTGTTCTTTCAGGGATGAGTATAGATTCCAGCATCCCACATCTGGGCAGTTCACAAACACCTGTAACTCTAGCTCAAGGATCAAACATTCCCTGTGGTCTCTTGGGGTACCACGTACAGACACAATACACATATGTGAAATGGGTTTAAAAATAAGAAGAAATCCCAGCCTAGGGCTTCACACATGCTAAACACATGATCTGTACCATAGCAGCCTGGCCCCCAGCTGGGCTTTCTGTGTGGGCACTCTACTGTTGAGTCACCTATTCCCTTGCTAGAGAATTCTAGGCAAGTGCGGTTCTCCCTCCCCCCTTTTTTGTTTTATTTTATATATGCTTTTTTTCCTGAGATAGTAGCCCTGGCTGGCATGGAACTTACTCTGTAGACGAGGATGGCTTCGAACTCACAGAGATCTGCCTGTGTCTGCCTCCTGAGTGTTGGGATTAATGGTGTTTGCTACCATAATGTCCGGTTTCCCAGTACTTTTTGTTTATTTAATTGATTTGTTTTAGGCAGGGCCTCTCTAAGTAACCTTGACTGGCCTGGAACTCACTACTGTAGATCAGGATGGCCTCAAACTCATAGAGAATCATCTGTCTCTGCCTCCCATGTCCTAATGCCTCATGACACCCTATGGTGTTTCCAGTCTTATTTATACTTTTTATTTTGAGATAGGCTCTCACTAAGTTGCTGAGGCTGGCCTTGAACTCACTCTGTGGCAGATCTTAAACTTTGAATCTTTCCAGGAAAATGGGGATGGCAGGCTTTCCCCACCCGAATGAACAAACCCTTGTCTTTTCAGAGGAGCAAACAGACCAGAGAGGAGTTGAACAAATGCCCGACACCATTTGTACATGAGAAAGGTAGACTCTGTGTTTCCTGATAAGAAGGGACACACACACACATACACACACACACACACACACACACAGAGAGAGAGAGAGAGAGAGAGAGAGAGAGAGAGAGAGAGACATATACGTGCATGTGTGTATGCAATAGAACAGAGGTTAGAGAAGGCAGAGCAAGACAGCAGGTTTTGTATGTTATGTGAAGATGACCCTGCCAAGCCAAGCCTGCCATCCCAGCCTTTGGAGGTGGAGGCAGGAGGATCCAAATGATTACATGGTAAGTTTTAGGTCAGCCTGGCCTATAGCATGGCAAGACTGTCTTTCCACCCTCTCCTCAGACACAAAGTCCTTAGGGGCATTTGCTGCAGAGATAAGAGCATCCGGATAGGCACACTAAAATAAACACAGGCTCTCTTTAACATGGCTGGGTGTCTACTCTGCATGGAAGGGAGGATTCTGTTTAATCCCAGCAGCCACTCAACTGACTCCTGTTACTGTCACTCCCTGGAGTGGTGGCATCCCAGAGAGGCAAACTGGTCTTTCCCCAGAGCTCTTTAGGGGACAGGAAAGAAGTTCAGGGAAGCCTAAAGCTGAGCATTAAGTGGAAGATGTCTCAGCTGCCTTTGATGGAGGAGTTAGGTCTGCCCTGGAGCCTGGCAGCTCAGGGATGTGAGCTTGTGGGAAAGGGGCTCAGGACAATGGGGCTGGGGAGTTACTCACCCTCCTCAGAAGCAGTGAATTGAGGCAGGAACTGGAGGATGAGAGCCAGCAGGCAGAGCACCACAGTCTGCCTTGTCCTCGGCGACATTGCAGGAGCAGATAGGCTAGCCTACAGCAAAATGAATGCAAGCCAGGGAACCCCAGAAATAAAACAGCCAAGAGACCTTTGGCCTCTGAGATACTGAGGGCGTGGGGGAGTGGGGGTTAGTGTGAATACGAGTCAATCTGACAGCTTCCCGTATGATGGGGGTGGCGGCTGGAATACTGGCTGGGCCAAAGAGCAAAAGGAGCGGTTCTCTTTCCTGGCCAGAGAAGCACATAGGTGTTCATATAGATAATGAGATTCATCACCCCAGTGAGGGGTGGTGTAAGGAGTAGTGCTGCTGGCCTTCCCACAGAGACACACGATAGAGCCCAGATCTGAGCAGAAAGGGGAATATTCTGGATTTGTCCACCATCCCTCAAGCCGTCCGTCTTCCTGTTCAACAGGTACCCCAGCAGGACATGGGGTTCAAGTTATGACACCCTGAGATGATCAGAAGTTCATGTGTGTGCATATATGTGTGTGTGCACATGCATATATATATTATATATATGTATAATATATATATGTTTGTAACATCTTGGCTGCGATTTTCCCTCCCTCCTCTCCTCCTAGTTCCTTCCCCCTATGCCTCCTTTGTTCCCACCCCCGAATTTCATTTCCTTTCCATTTCTGTTTAGGAATGGACAGGTCTCATGAGTAGCAACTCAACATGGTATATAATGTTGCAGCAAGACTAAGCACCCCCATGTATTTAGGCTAGACCAGATGACCCGGTATGAGGAGTAGGGTCCCAGAAGCCTGTAAAAGTGTCGAGACAGGTCCCGTTCTCACTGTTAGGAGTCCCATAAGAGGACCAAGCTACACAACTGTCACATATATGTGGAGGGCCTAGGTCAGTCCATGCAGGCTCCCTGGTTGTCAGTTCAGCCTCTGTGAGCCCCTATGTGTCCAGGTTAGTTGATTCTGTGAGTTTTCTTGTGGTATCCTTGACCCCTCTGGCTCCTACAAGCCTTTCTCCCCTTCTTTTGCAGGATCCCCAAACTCTGCCAAGTGTTTGGCTGTGGGTCTGCTTCTGTTTCCATCAGCTGGTGGATGAAGCCACCATAGTGACAGTTGGGCTAGGTATCCATCTGGTCAGACGATGGCCAGTGCAGGCTACCTATCCACTATTGCTAGGAGTCTTAACTGGGGCCATCCTTGTAGATTCCTGGGAGATTGAATTCCCTGTGCCAGGTTTTCACCTTATCCTGAAATGCCCCCCCCTCCAGTAGTCTCTTTCAGCACTCCCCAACCTGTCGATCAGGGATTCTTAAGCATGTGAATTAAGAGGTAAGCAAGGCCTCCTCGCCATCCTCATGGACACCTGGAGTGACCTTGTCCACCCTCAGGGTCGTGCAAACAAGCACTCAGTCCTCAGCGTTCTGGAGGTTTCCACCTCTTTGCTCTTGGACCTGAGGTATTCTGTTCCCAAGGCCTGGCCCTGGGTTTGTCCATCCTCAGTGACCTCTGGCAGAGATGGGCCTAGCCCTGCCCCAGTTGGAAGAGGCAAGTGATTCAGACACTGGGAATGTTTAATCCTGGGAAGATTGTTCCACCCAGAGAGGGGCACCAGACATGTCCCTCATTACTTTCAGATGCAATCCACCACCCTAGGCTGACCCCCAACACACACATCAGGAAGAGAAGAAAACATAAGACTGCATTGAAGAACTGTTTTATTGATAGGGAAATTCCAGAGCAGGGCGGAACCCACACACAGACCAAGAAGGCTTGGGTTCCTGAAACGTGGAGGTGAGGTAGAAGTGGTACCCAGCTCTAAGGCCTCCACTCTTTGTTTGGTTAGTCTTCTGGCAGTGACCCACAGACCACCTCCTGCCACCTCAGATTAGCCACATGGAGTTTTGGGATCTGGTGTCAGTTTCGTCTTAACCGACCAGGAATACCTGTGGTGGGGACTCCGGCCCTCTCTTGTCTAAATCTGGATGGGGCATGATGGGGTAGCCTAGATGATTCTGTTCTCACGGAGCTGCTGATTTCACCACCTCAGGCCTCTGAAGGTTGAGCTGGGGATGAGAGAGACAGGTGAAGCAGAGCAGAGGTTGGGAGGAGCCACAGGTGGAGGGGGATAGGGAAAACCCAGGAGTAAGAGAGTGAGAAGCCATACAGGGGGGAAGCTCTTAGCTGTGTCTTCTCAGTGTTGGGGTCCACATACTGCAGGTTTTGCTGGAAGTGGCTGTGCCCTTCCTCCATGCCTAATTGGTCCTCTTTCAGATTCTGGCCTGAAGGGAAAGATGTGGTGTAAGATGGGGGCCCCCAGAGGAGGTGGTGGCATCATGGGCAGGTGGAATGAGTGTGGGGGTTCCAAAAAAATGAAGATAACTCCTTCAACTTTTCAAATCCTTGTTGGAATCTTAGTGAACTTGGCTTGAGTTTAGAAGCTGATCTGGAGCCATACAGGGAGGCCATGCGAAGAGATTTGCAGAAATGGCTGCAAAAGCAGGGTGCTGATAGCATCCCTAATCTATGTTTTTGCTATGGCACCTGGACCACGATGCCCTGCTTAGTGATAAAGTGAAAGTGAGGCCTGAGGTCACCATGGCTAAGGAAATACTTGAAGAAATACAGGAGGAGGAGATTCGCAGGTCCATAGGGTCCATGGAGGAGTCATATAGGGACAGAAAGGAAATGTCAGGGATACTGGGGAGAACTTTGGAATCTTGTTCAGGACCAAGGCTAATGCCGAAGTCTGCATGCTTTCGGGTGTAATACCAGATGGCAATAACCTCTGAGTCAGAGAATGGGGAAGACAGCCTCAGCTCTAGTGCAGAGGATAGTTTATCTGCTGAGGAAGAACAGCTAACGCAGGAAATTAAGGTACTTCAGAAAAGGCTGAAGTGCTGTATGGTGAAGGATTCCTGATGTGTGCCATCAGCCCTACCTGCTCATAGTGAGGATTGGGGAAGGAGGGAGCTCTACTGGGAACTGACAGATGAGTGGGAGGCCGAAGACAGCTCTGGAAGAAGAGGAGGAGTCTGTTTTCAGCCCCAGCACACAGTTGATCCTGTCATGGAGGTACCTGATCTGAACAATCCAGGACAGGTGCTGAGACAACATGTGGCCTTGTGCTTTAGGAGACGAAGCAATTGAAAGAGGCTGTGGCAGCATACAGTGCTCAGGACCCCTTTACTCTTGCGATAGTAGAATCTTTTGCGGCATCGAATCTTACACCTAGCGATTGGCAGCAGCTGTGCTGTGCAGTACTATCGGGAAGAGATTACTTATTGTAGAGGGGAGAATATCAAGAAAATGTTTACAAATGGCTAGGTTAAATGCTCAAGCAGGAAGGCACAGCGCAATCTAGACATGCTAACTGGAGAAGGAGCTTACGCTGACTTGGCCAATCAAATTGTGCTTGATCCTGCCACATATCTCCAATGGCAGCTGCGGCCACCAAAGCTTGGAAAGCCCTGCCAAACAAAACCATGGGGGATCAGTTGTCAAAAGTTTTACAAGGGCCTTCAGAACCATTTCAGGACTATGTGGATAGGCTATTGCAGTTGGCAGGGAGATTGTTTGGTGATGTGACCACAGCTATGCCCATAGTTAAGCAGCTGGCATTTGAGAATGCAAATAAATACTGTAAGGAAGCCTTGCGGCCACATAAGGCAAAAAGCTTAAATGAATACACCCGGATCTGCTGGGATATTGATGGGCACTTCATTCAGGGTCAGGTGATTGCCGCTGCCATCAGGCCTGGGCGAGGACCACGGACAACCGGACAACTGGGGGTAAAGCCTGCTTTAACTGTGGTGCCCCTGGACATTTTAAAAAGGAATGTCCACAGCTCTTTCAGGGAGCTACTGCCAGACCAGGAAAGTGCCCACGATGTAAAAGAGGCCCCCATTGGGCAAATGATTACAGATCTAAGACAGATATAGATGGAAGGACTCTGCCCATCCAAGGCCAACAGCAGGGAAACTGGCGGAGGGCCCCGCTCCAGGGCCCCAGAACCTCAGTGTATGGGGCAATGACACCAGGAGTCAAGGGGTCCCACCCCAGCAGTGGCCATATACAGTTTGTTCCACAGGGCAATCCTTTTGCATTGCAGACCTTGCCCACGCCACCCTAGGAAGTACAGAACTGGACCTCAGCACCCCGCCCAAGCAGTTGTGACAGCCCAAATGGGGGTTCAAGCCTTACCCACTAATGTTTTTGGGCTTCTCCCTAGAGGGACCTTGGAAGCTTAGTTTAGGAAGAAGCAATACCATCTTGAGGGGAATTATCAAGGATTATCAAGGAGAAATAAAAATTATGACATTGGTTACTCAAGGAGTTACAGTAATTCCTCAGGGAGATCGTATTGCCCAATTGGTCTTGGTACCCCTAGTTAACACCTCCAACCCCGCGACCAGGTCCAGTCAGGGTGCTAAGGGTTTTGGGTCATCTGGCACTGCAGCCTTTTGGGTAGCTCATATGAAAGAAAGGCCACAATTAAAATTGATTAATGATGGGAAGTCATTTAATGGGATTTTAGACTCTGGAGCTGATATCTCTGTCCTGTCCTTATAATTCTGGCCTAAGAATTGGCCATTAGAAAGTAATACTGCCACCCTACAAGGAACAGGTCAAGCAAGTTCCAAAAAGAGTGCAAAAATATTAAAATGGCAGGATAATGAAAGCCATGAGGGTTACTTTCAGCCATATGTCCTCCCAGGACTCCCTGTTAATCTCTGGGCAAGAGATGTCCTCAGTGAGATGGGAGCTGTTTTGACCACTCAGCCCACACCACCACCAGTAGCACCCCAAGTTATGCAGCAACTGGGATGGAGACCAGGGCAGGGGCTGGGGAAAAATCTGCAGTGCCAGTCTCAGCCTGTAACACCAGATACACAAATTAGCAGACTGCTGGGAGACCGAAGCAGTCTAGGCCATTTTTAATTAGGGTCGCTTCCCAAGCCTGCCCCAATTCCTATAACTTCGAAATCTGATGATCCAGTCTGGGTGGAGTAGTGGCCCTTGACTCAAGAGAAACTTCAGACTTCTCATGCCTTGGTCCAAGATCAGCTGCAAGCTGGGCGTATTGTCCCCTCCACTTCCCTTCGGAATACACCCATCTTTGTCATAAGAAAAAATCAAGAAAATGGAGACTATTACAGGACCTCCAGGCTGTCAATGAGGTGATGTAGCCTATGGGTCCTCTTCATCAGGTATTGCCTTTCCCTTCAGCCATACCCCGGGGATGGCATATAATTATAGTGGATTTAAAGGATTACCCTCGTTTTGTTCTAGCCTCCTTCAGTTAATTTTAAGGAACCTGCTTTGCGATTCCAATGGATCATACTCCCTCAGGACATGGCAAATAGTCCTTCCATATGTCAAGCTTATGTTGCTGCTGCCTTGGAGCCTGTCTGCTGAGAGTTCCCACAGTTATATATTGTTCATTATATGGATGTTTTATTAATAGCAGGGCCTGCTCAAGATCAACTGCTCAAGGTTATACTCAAATGCAGCAGGATTTAGAGAAGGCAGGGCTGATCATCATAACTCCTGAGAAGGTCCAAATGCAAGCTCCATACTCCTATCTTGGGTAACAATTGGCCATGGATGGAATAAAACCAAAAAATTAACTATTGACACCTCTCATCTTAAAACCTTACACGATTGGAAGCAGTTACTGGGGGACGTATAGTGGATGTGCCCCTCCCTAGCAATCAAAACAGGTGACTTAAGACCATTGTATGATATGC
>JAQHUG010001042.1:12369-25236 GCA_028555095.1 Dicrostonyx torquatus | reverse complement strand
TGGAAACTTTTTGAAATATATGAAGGTGATCCTAATGAGGTCTCCTAATAATAAGGATGTAGATTGACAACTAGCCATCTCTTGTCACCAAATGAAGTTTCCAGTAGCATGACTGAGTTACATTCAATTGAGTTGTTGTCCAATAGTTCCCACTAAAATCCACACAAAAGAAAAAAATGACCCAGGCTTTGCAAAAAAAAAAAAAGGTTGCTTTCTGCAACTGACAGTATGTTTCATTTTGGAGGACAAGACTCACACTAAACATGGTGAAGTTTATCTGGTGCCTACATGGAACCTGCAGGCAACCAAAAGAGAAACATAAATGCTCATCCAACCATAAAGCCTTTGGTCTACAATCTGTAGAATATAGAAATTTATAAATATGCTAGGGAAGAACTTGTGGGAGTAGTCAACCAATCTCTGATTTGAATTAATGCTCATTTCATGAGAAAGAAGCCACACCAAATACTGCTTGGGTGATCAAAATCAGAGAGTAGATAGCACAGAGAACTATCATAAAACCAAATCCTAATACTCTTAAAAATATCAATAAATGGACTCCTAATGATATTTTGCTAGTCATAGATCATTGTCTTATTCAGTCACCATCAGAGTGGCTTCTTCTGGCAGCAGATGGGGACAGATGCTAGTCATCTTTTAACATATGATATAAAGAAACAAAATAGATTTTCAGACACAGTACAGTTTATTCAAAACTAGGGTGTCCACTAGGTTTTACTTGGATTTTGCTTTGACTTTAACTATTGGCCAGTGCCATATCCCCTTATACTAAGTAAGTCCCGCACCTGTATGATAAAGCCCTCTATCTTTTGGGACAAAGTGATAGGTATGTATCATTTAGTTCTATTTCTCCCTGCTTTCTAATACTTATAGGAGCAGTATATCTGTCAAATTACCATATTTTTTTCTTATGTTCTAAAACAGAGAAAGGTTTTACCTGTTGTGATAAATGGAAAGGAAATTGGTTTCTTTCTTCCCCAAGAATTGAGATCAGCTAATTAACTAAAGATACTGGAAGCAGATTCTTCATTATATGATTAACTGTGGCATGCAAGTATACTGAAAGCACAATTTTAATATGCAGAGATTCCTGTAGGATCTCTGATTTCTACAAATTACAAAATAATACTGTTATGTTTAAGCTTCTTATTATGATTTGATACAGCAATGACAGAAATGGAAATATGCTAATTCAAAGAAAACTTGCTTAGTTACATTAATATCAGACAATATATGTAGTCATCTGAATGTAAATAAATATTCACAAAGAAATATATGATGATGAAATGGTCACAAAGAATGCAGAACAATGTTGTAGCAGTGCATGATGGTGTATATATGGAACTGTAATACATAAAGACAAAAGAGTGATGATCCCATGTTTGATTCCAGCCAGCACTATACAGTGGAATCTAAGCATATTTTCATTGATTCCCTTCTCCTATCTTATTCTTCATCTTCTTTGCCCTACTTGTCCACTTATACCCGACAGTAGTCTCCCTTAAGCTTTTATGTGCATGTGTTCACGTTTTCTCCCCCTGCTCCTCAAGTATTTTTAAAATCACCTCATACTTCACTTTCTAATTTCACGACCTACACCCATACTCACATTCATCCCTTCAACATTCCACCAAGATAGATGGATAGAGAGACAGACAGACAGGGAGGAAGACAGATAGGTGATAGATATGTGGATGGATGGATAGATACACAGACAGATAGATATATAGAAGTATACATTAAGATCTAAAGTGTGGCAGAGAGAGAGAGAGAGAGAGAGAGAGAGAGAGAGAGAGAGAGAGAGAGCATGGAAAGAGATAATGACAAGTAAATAGACACATACATGACATACATGAAGGTAACAGAGTAGAACACTGTAGACATACCTCTATAAAGTATGGATAACTAATACTTAACGGAGTTATAGGTTTGGAGGAAAGCTGTGAAATGCTATCTTCTTGACATGACATGACCATTGCACATACCTACTCATAGGAGCTGTGATTACTTCCACAAGGTCTAGCCAATAAAAGTTTTTTGCATTGATGCATGGATGGAGGAAGGCCTCCCAAGGCTCCATTCTTAGGTGAAAACTAAGCAGTTGATAGATGCAGGGGGAAGAAAGCCTCTCTCTCCTTCCCTCCGTCTATCTCTCCTTTTAGTGGATGTATTCACTGATAGATTACTCATGCCCCACTAGATGACCTCCCACCCTCATGGACAACACTAATTGGACTTGGCCAGCTAAAAATAGGTTTTCTTTTAAAAGAAGACTATGATCTTGGAAGGGAGATGTGATTTGGCTTTCCTGGGGGAATATGGAGATTGGATAGACATAAGTGAGAGATAAGGATGATCATAAATTGTATACATGTATTAAATTCTCAGAGAAATAAAAATGAAAATTACAATAAAGTACTAATAAAAGCATTTGAAAAGAAAAAAGTATATCAATAGAGAGAGGTGGATTTTAAAACAAATTACTACAAAGGATTTATTAGAGAAAAACTGAATTGTGACTTAACCCTCACAATTTTATATATAACTAAATTCAAGCAGCATAAATTTCCATGTAAAATTATAAATTACAAAACTTTTCCAAGACAATATAGGAGAATGCTTTGTGGACATTCCATTTGATGAAGAGTTATTGGACATTTTACCTTAAGCGTAACCAATACAATTCTTAATGGAGACTTCATTCAAAAATTAAGAGAAATCTTGGATTAGTCTTGTCACGATAATGAAAGTAAAACCAACTGGTTATGCAAAGATGTTTCTAAATAACATTTGATAAGAGTAATACTGAATATGTCTGAAAAACCCTTAGGACTAAACAGTTAAGACAGCATATTAAAATGGGAGTGTAGCTCACTGACTGAGTGCTGTTCATGCATGAATGTATGGGTTCTAGGCTAAGTGTCACCAACACCCCCGCAAAGAAAAAAGAAGGCAAAGGCCAACTAGTGGCATTTCACTGAAGAAGATATATAGCCAGCCAATAAACAAATACACGGAAAGAAATTCAACTTCATTAAACTCAGGCAATTGTTAATTAATTTAAAACTATTGTAAAATGCCATGGCATAAATACTATAATATAAAATAAATAATAAAATTACAATGCCAGATAGTTATTAATAGTGCAAAGAAATTAGATTATTGATAATTGTTATCAGAAATATAATATTGCACAGAAACTACAAAATAGTTGGAAGTTTTAAATTGACAAAACAAAGTTCAACTCACCAAATAGCATAGCAATTGCACTTCTGTACACTTAGCCCAGAAATGAGACTTTATATCTACACAGGCACATAAAAAATAACCTCTTTACTTAATTCTTCACAGTAACTTAGTTTGTAGAAGTTCCCAAGTAGAAACAAGCAAGATATTTCAACAATGGGCAAATGTTTTATCAAACTGTAAGACATTCATTCCCTGAGATAAGAAGAAACAAAATGTTGGTACATGTAGACAAATATTTCAGTAAAATGTGGGATATTTGTACCATGGGATAAGAAGAAACAAACTATTGATATACTACCAACTTGTATGGAGCTCAAGGCCATGCTATTGAGTAAGAACAAATTCAGTTACAAAAGCATACACTTTTATGGTTCTACTTTTTATAATACTCTCAAATAAATAAAATGATAGAAACATAGGAAGAAATTGATCTCAGTTACATAATAAGCAAGGTGGGAAGAAAAGGGGGTAGGGTTTTTTGTTAAAGGATAGTGTTTGGGACATGTTCTAAATTTTTAATATAATTATGGTCATACAGATAAACATATAAGAAAAATCCATTGATCTCAACAAACACATTTAAAAATGCAATTTCTTCTTGTGATTTAAGTTGAGACAGAGTCTCTGACATCAATCTATTGGCAATCCTCTTGCTTCAGATAACACCCTCCCAACAGGCATGAGCCTTATGACCACCAGTTTCCTGGTTTTGATATTATACTCTCTACTTAGGAATTATAGGCATAGTGGGCAACCTGATGTTGCCTTGTGGTACCTGTAATTTGCACATACAGATCTGTGAGATAATGCAAGATATTTGCCTTAAGTAATTAAGATTTTGCTATTTTTGAATGGAAGCAATTGAAAGTAAAACGTATATAAATTACTTCATGTGCTTTTCTCATTATTCATGAAACAAATTTTCTTTAAATGAGAAATGTTTATTTCTCTGTATTTTATATTTATACTAAGAAAATTGATTAGCCAAAATTCTATTAACTTGGGAAACATCACAAAAACATAATGTATATTTGTAAGAAAAAATTTTATAGAACCCATACAATGCACAGTGAATTCCATTAGTTGACCATTTGTTTATTAACTAATAACTATCAGAGAAAATTGAATATATGATTAATAACATTATCAACATTATTATTATAGAATACACAAAATTATCATTTTAGGAATGATTTAAGAAGGTGAAAAGGAAAGACAAAGATAATTCTAGAAAACGCCCCCAGGGTCCAGCTTACCTCAGCTGCTATTCCCCTACATGCTTGTGGGTACCTCTACCCTTAGAGAACTTCAGTTAGAACACTGAGCCTGATCAAAATCTAAACTGGTAATTTACATTTTCTTGTACAGGCCCATAGCCAATGGCCACATAGTATGGGAGTTTGCAATCCTTGCTATCTTGCCTGGGAAAAAATGAAAGAAAAACAAAACAAAACTTTGCAGTGCAATTTAAGTCACAGTGAATCCTAAAGAATCATGTTTAGACCAAGACATTGAATGAAATGTTATTTGTTGTAACAGTTTAATATCTTGCATTTTAAAAGATAAATCATATAAATCACAATTCTAATTTATAGCTCATCATAGGGACATGATAGCTAGCAAATGATTGAGGCACTATCAAGTGGCTGTTAAAATACTAAAGAAAAATAAAATTTGAGTAATATCTTATTTTGTGTATTAAAAAGGAATTAAAATATGCAATGATTTTGACAAAAAACCCCACTTTGTTATTTAAGATAGCATTTGATTTCAGATGTTCCCCAGAATAAAAAAAGAACAATGCACACAAATTTTACTTGATTACATTCTTCTGTGGATCACAAAAACAAACGTAGCATATTTGCTAGTTAAGATGACTTGTTCCACTTCTCAAATCATGGAAGAAAACCTCTCATTTTTTTTTTTCGTTTTTCGAGACAGGATTTCTCTGTGGCTTTGGAGCCTGTCCTGGAACTAGCTCTTGTAGACCAGGCTGGTCTCGAACTCACAAAGATCCGCCTGCCTCTGCCTCCCGAGTGCTGGGATTAAAGGTGTGCACCACCACCGCCCGGCTAACCTCTCATTTTTGAAGTACTGTTTTTTTTTTTTATTGTCTTCATGAACATACCCATAGGGTCAAAATCATAAGGAAAATAATATTAAAATGAAGATGGAGGCTTTTGAAGACACCGCCCCTTCACTGGTGTGCATACATGAAAATTGGAAAAGTCCCCTGGCATTTAATTGTATTATATATTGACAATAACCTAAAGATTCAAGGCGTTTCCCATAAAGGAATATTTTGTCCATCAGAAAATATCTGTCAAGATACAGATATAGTGTGCTTGATTATATCACATCTAACTCTCTGCATAGATGGTATCAGAAATATGGAGGGTTATATGATATGGACACTTTTTTAAATGATGGTAACGGTTGAAACTAAGCCCTCAGTGTAGATACTAAATTGAGTACCTGGCATCTACTGTCTCATTTCCAAAAATCAAGTTGAATCTTCCTATAACAAAGCTCTGATCATAGCCATTGTATGGGAATTATTCACTCATAGCTTTACGGTAATGCTTTGAAATTGAGGAGAGCAGTCTCAATTTATAATGACTATTAGCAACTGTAATCTTTTTGCACTTTTTGAATGTCATCAACTGACATTTATGACACACATGAAAACATTTTTATCCAAAAGTGTGCAAATATATATGTTCACAGTAGAAAGAAATTTAGTACTTTCTTGGAAGAATTTTAAAATATTTCCCTGCTTTTCAGGAATAAATAGATTTGATTTTAATTCATTCTAGGGAAAACATAGACAACAATTAGAAAAGTAATGACCAAATAATTTTTTACATAGTGCCTCACAATATAGCTTCACAAATGGAAACTTTGAAATTTGATAGATAAAAAAATATTAAAGCGGTATGGCATAGTGGTACAGGCTTAAGATCCTAGCACTCTAGGTGGAGGAAAGAGGGCTAGGAGAGTTCAAGGACATAGGAGAGTCTCCTCTCAAGAGAAATGAAGGGATAGTGTGGAGAACGATGGGTGGATATTATCAATATTCATTTTATACATGCAAGGAATTCTCAATAAATTTTAAAATCTATTTTTAAAATACTGGGGATATAGTTTATCTTTGGAGTGCTTATTTAGCTTGCAAAAGGCTTATGTTCACTGTCCAACACTGCAAAATAAATAACTAAATAAATAAATAAATATTTTCAAATCCTAAGGAACACTGTACATGATACAGTAGGTGAAATTACAGTGAATTTATACCTAATGCTGTTTCATACATATTTTCTAATACTATTTTATGTAAATTTGCATTTAAACACTACAGCTTAGACCCACCCAAAAGTTCTGAAGAATTTCTTCTTTCTCACTTCAATTCTGCACCTCAAAATTTCAATCATCTCAGAATAGCTCAAAGTTCAGTACAATAAACAGCATTACAAAACTATACTGGTAGAATTAAAATTTTCCACACACAACTTTCTCTTCCTTTATCTTTCTCATCTTCTCTCTTGTATTTTAAACACACACACACACACACACACACACACACACACACTCCTAAATGCATACTCAACATTATCTACTGAAAACCACTTTCTTTTATATAATAAAATGTATCATTATAACCAGTAAAGTTAATAGTGATATTTGATCTAATTCATAGCCTATATTCAAAAGTCTTAACATTCAAATATGAACTGTGATAACTGATTAAAGCTAGTCTGCTTAATATGGGATATTTATCTAGTCTTGGCACTGATATGTTTTAAGTTGAGTAACCACTGGTCAAGGGGTATATCAACAAGGACAAATACAAGCCAACATGTATTAATAAATATTTTTATGCAGTGCCTCTAGAAAATAGTTTGATGTAAAAACATTTTTTGATACCCCAAAAGTGTAAGGGCACTGCCTTTCAGCTTATGGTATTGATTCCATAGATAATTATTGATTATAGAGCACATTATTTCATTGGTTTATGTGAGACTGAGATAAAGACCACTTATAGCCCAGAAAAAAATGAATATCACTTCAATCCTCAACATAGAATTTTGAACTACTGTTTAGACTTTAGCAGAGGAGAAATAGAATCATCTACAGGTGGTTACCTCTTTAGTAAACTTTCCTAGTAGTAACAAGAAATTTTAATGTTTAGCAAGGTAGTAGAAAAGGATATATTTGAATGTTTATAAAATCTAGCTCTCTAGGAGGTTCTCACAGTTGCTTGGCATGTTATTGAGATAACAGAGCTAAGATTTGCTGCTGAACTTGGAATTTGAGTTAATGAACCCTTAAGTATGATAAGCCATTAAATAGAAATAAATGTTTATCATGACAATTGAGTGAATATTGAGGTAAGAGATGTGAAAGAGAGTATGAAACAATCATTTTGCAATGTCATTTCAATAAATTTATACTGTTTGTAGTTTTGGGTACCACTTTAAGAGTTACATTTGGAAAACTTGGTACTTATGGCATTTTATTACAAACAAGATAAAAGGAATAGTCCGTTAATAACACCAACATTAAATGTCATGTTATTTTGAATTACATAGTATATAAAGCGAGAATGTATCTTTCATTTTCTAGGGTTAAAGTTTTTCTGTAAAAATTATGTAGAGCAAGTAACCAAGATTGATTTATGAATGTACAGGGACCTAGTTACCTGGATTGTTTGTGATTTTCTGTCCTCTTTGCATTCAAAATAGTATAGGTGTTCCACATTGCCATTAGTCTCCACTTTCCATTATTTTTTTCTGTAAAAATTCTTAGTAACTCCTTTTTTTCCCCTAATTGTTACAGTGGTAGTGTGTGCCTCTGCTAACTTCAATTTGGTAGTCTGTTCTCTGGCCTTTTACAGCACTTTATCTTCTCATAGTTACTTTTCATATACTTACCTGCACTTATCTGCTCTATCTGAAGCTCTTTTAGAAGTGAAGATAACACACAGCAGATGAAAGGTGTTTGGAAGTTCTGGCTCCATACTTTGAATCAGAGATGGGTAGATCAATGGACAGTTTGCCATTCTAATTCAAGAGACATCCGAATAACCAGAAAACACTGCTTTATAACCATCATCAGGTACATTCAATCTTGAGTGGTTATTGTGGTTGGTTTTAAAGTTACCTTGCCACAAATTAAAATTACGTGAGTAGGGAGCCACACCTGAAAAAGTATCTTGATTGCCTTAATTGGCTTTTGAAAGGCCACTTCAGTTGTGGGCTGCACCTTAAGGTAGCAGCCCAGATAAAAAGGGGGTATCAGAAGGATATTTATTCTCCCTATTTGCTTGTTTGGCCTATTGTGGCTGGGTTGATTTATTCTGTTGTTGCGGCTTCAGATTCGTTTACAGACATCAGGACCAGCGTTTCCAAGCTTTCATCAAGGAATAGGGACCAGTGGTTCTTCAGGAATTTCCCCATATTGTAGCACCAGATTTGAACTACTGAGGGACTCTGCCTGTGGGCTAAGTAACTACTGGTCATCGCTTTCTATGAAAGACAGGTTTTTCTGGGTCTACTTTAACTTAAGAGCCTTACGACTGACTAGTATGTTATCAGTATTTCAGGGGTAACTTGGCTGTATTTATTATTTTAAAGCATGGGCCAAACATAGCCGTGCAACCCTGTAATCCAAGGACTTGTAAACCTCTGTGAGTTCAAGACTTGCTTATCTACTTAGTGAGTTTCCAGGACAGCCAGTGCTATGTAGAGATACCCTACCCCCCAAAACCCAAAAAATTAAAAATAAAAACCTCACTTAATAAGTGTTTATATATGTAATATAATATTTATTTATTATACATAATAATTATTTTATATATTAATATATTTTATATATAGTTTTCATATCCTTTGTTCTAGTCATCTAGAGAGCCCAAGTAAAATAATAAAGATTGTTTTGTGCTTTCTTCAATTTGTACAGAAAGCAAATGTCTAGATGACCCCTTCTATGGAACCATTTTATTCTTCTTTTGTGTGCTTAACTCTAAAAACTTCAGGTTCACAAAGAAAGTGGGTTTTGTATCTAGAGAGACTCAATTATGCTCCTTTATGCACAGGAGAGTTTGACAGTGGCTTTGATTTCTTTCCTCAACCATGGTCCTCTATGTAACCTCAAAAATTTCTCTAAGTTTGTAAAAAATATTGTCTTTATGAGTAACAGATCATTGTCTATGTAAGGAAGTTGAGGGAAGTATATTTTAACAATGGAAGATGTAAAAAACCTGCACAAGTCCCATGAGGCCTTGGCTAACTCAGACAAGAGCACTTTTCAAGACTATGGGATCAGGCTTAAGTATACCCTCTAAATTCCACGGCTTTCAGATAGGAATGCAGGTTGAATAGTAAAATGTAAGCTGGAAAAGGGTTGTAGTGGAGTCAGAATCTGTGAGATCTGACAAAAAGAGATAGCCAGTGGACCACAGTCTATATCATAAGTCAGCAACTACTACGATTAAGGAATATCAAGAAGGTATGTTAATATATTTTCAACACAAATCAAAGCATTTTTGTTGTTAAGATGTACCGTAAAATACCATCATAATAATTTTGAAGTTGATATGTACCTCTTTAAAACTGTCACAGTATTAATAACAGACACATCATGGTGATTCTATATTTAGAATATGTTCATCTTGCATGACTAAAAGTATACACATACTGCTTCCCTTTTGTTTACACCTAGATAAACATCATTCTCCATTTAGTTTCTATGAATTTAGTTAACTTAGATGCTATATATGAGTGGGCTCTTTCAGAAGTTGCCTTTTTATGATTATCTTATGCTATGGACTGGATATAATTTGAGTGAGGTCTCTCAAGGTTCATATGTTGGAACCTTGGTTTTCAGTGTGTGGATGTTGATAGGTAATGAAAACATTAGTAGTGGAGAATGCTACAAGGTGACCGTGTCAAGTGGGTCACCTTTTGGGGACCATAATGTGTAATACTTGTCAGACTCCATTTAGTTCAGTTGATGGTGCATTGTTAGAGAAAGCCTGACTCCTGAATTCCTTTCTTGTTTTTTTGTTTTCCCATGGTTCTCTCCCTCCTGTTATTATCCCAGCCTTAACACCACATGGCAGGAGGTTATGAAGCTAAGGGAGTGCTCAACAGAGAACAAACAGATGAAAAAAACTGATCTTGTAGTTTCAGCCTTCAAATAAACATGTTTCCTTTAGAAAATAAGCAAACCCTAGGCATTTTAATACTAGTTTTGTATTTTGTCCTCAAATTTGATTACTGGGTTGTCATATAATCCACATGACAGATTCCTTCTTGTGGGTCAAAGATAAGGATTCATAGAGCCTTGAACTTTAACTGAGAATAATGTTAGATTTCTGTCCTCCCTACCTCCATCTACAGAGTGCTGTAAATACAGGTATGCATTACTCTAACTGTGTTCTCTAATTCTAGGGATAAAACTGTAGCAGGCCACCAACTCCCAAGTCATGATGTGGAGACTTGTTATTAGTTAGGAATGCTCAGCCTTATCTTAGCCTTATCTTTCTTCTTATCTACCTTTTGCCTTGGGTCAAAAATGAACCTTTCCTTCATTCTGTTTAGCTTACTTACCTGTTTTCTCTGGGTCTGGATGTTTGGTGACTGCCTGGCTTCTGGCTGTGAGGTCTTCCTTCTCCCTCCTTCTTCCTTCTCTTTTGTTCCCTGAACCTAGATTTCTCCGGTATTTATACTCTCTGCCTGCAAGCCCCACCTATCGCTCTACTGCCTAGCTATTGGCCAACCACGTTTTTATTAGAAAAATCAAGTTCCTCAGACAGACAAGGTGAAACAACAGCACATCTTTACATAATTAAACAAATGCAGCATAAATAAAGCAACACACCTTTACTTAATTAAAGTAATAATATTCCACATCAAACCAAGGGATTCAATGCATGAAACACTCTACCATATCTCCGATTTTCTTATTTTAAGATGTTGAATGAGGCCTGGAGGGATAGCTCAGCCATTTAAGGCTAGGCTCACAACCAAAAATATAAGATGTTGAATGAAATTCCATTGTTTCTCATTCATTCATCCAAAACATTGTTTGTTTCTATTTTCCTGACTTTTGTGAATGATGGCATACGGAACATGAGTGGGAAATATTACCTTAAGAACCTGTTTTCGATAATTTATATATTATTTCAAAAGTGAGATAACTAGAGCTTATAAAATTTCTGCTTTCTTATTTCCAAGAAAATTGCACACTACTTTCCATGATGGTCATTCCAGTTTTTACAAAATATGTTTATTTACTTACTCCAGAGATATGAAAATTTTTATTTTTTGTTTAGTTTATAGTTTATAGTGGTTATCCTAATAGGAGTTATGTGATATCTCACTGAAACTTTGACTTATTGCTTTTCTTTATTTTTGTTTTTTATATTTATTTATGTTTTATTAATTTTGTTAATGTGTTTATATATGTGCGTACATGAATTTATGTGGAGGACAGAGAACAATCTGTGAAAGTTGATTCTTTCCTTTGGTTTACATATTTAGTACCAAGCATTTTTACCATATGAGCCATCTTGCTGGCCTATTTATTATAATTTTTTATACTGAAGTTGAATATATTTTCTTATCATGGTTAGAGATTTATATGTGTTCTTTGTGGAAATGTTTGTTTGAGCCTTTGCCCATTGTATTGTTTTCATTTTTTTTCTCAGTACATGGTTTTTCTGTATATCCCTGGCTATCCTATAACCCATTCTGTAGAACAGTCTGGCCTCAAACTCACAGAGATCCACCTGTCTCCTGAGTGCTGGAATTAAAGACATGTGCCATTGTCCAGCTTGTTTTCAATTTTTAATTGAAATAGTATCATACCGTTTTCTCCTTCCAGTCCTTCCCAACTACCCTCCATTGACTATCTCCCATATCTCTTCTACTCTCAACTTAATAACCTCTTCTTATTTGATTATTAATATTACATATATGTGTATGTATGTATATGTGTACACACAGCATACTGAGTCTGTTCTTGATGTTGGGGTTTATATAGTTTCAAGGCTGAGCACTCTGCAGTGGACAACGAATGGACTGTTCCCTGGACAGGTTAATTCTTCTTTGCTCTGTTGTTATAAATTGCCTGTAGTTCTTTGACTAGTTCACGTAATGACATTTTTTGAACAAATACTTCTGATTCCTCTCTTCTGCTTAATTAGAGATCATTCTACTTTGTGTCTGTGGTATATGTAAATGTGGTGTGTGTGTGTGTGTGTATGTGTGTGTGCGAGAGAGAGAGAGAGAGAGAGAGAGAGAGAGAGAGAGAGAGAGAGAGAGAGAGAGAGAGAGAGAGAGAGGTATGCATTTGAGCCTGCTGGGCTAATAGGCATATGCTATCATGTGCTGCTTTTTATGTGAGTAATGGAGTTTTGAACTCTGATCCTCAAGGTTTCACCCAAGCACTTTTATCCATTGAGTCACGTTCCCATCTTTTTTTTTTTTACAGTGTGTGACAGTTTTAATAAAAATTTTATTACACAGCCATAATGTCATCAACACTTGTCCAAATCCAAATGATACTAGATACAGATCTACACGTGGGTCAGGA
>JAQHUG010001041.1:50499-65087 GCA_028555095.1 Dicrostonyx torquatus | reverse complement strand
ATAGAGATCCCCGAGTCTCAGCCCTCTGTCCTCTCACCTGGTACCACAGTTGCAAGAGTGTCCAGGATAGCCTCAGCTTCCAACGACACCCAGGAGAACGTACCAGCGGCTGATGACACTCTAGGGAGAAGACCTGGCCTGTCACTTCATTAGCTGACTTCTGGTCAATCATAAACCAAATGTCAAGGGCTGAAATGTGACAAGGGAGGGGATCCTCATTTCGTCATCTCCAGATCTGCACAAGCTTCACTTGGAGAGGAAGCTGGCGCTGGCTGGCCCAGAGTTCCTCACCATTGTGGTCGTCTCCCTCTCCTCTCTGTCCTCTTCATATCACAGCATCTTTCCTCCCAGAACACTCTGCCACCTCTGGCTCCCAGCCTGGTCCTTGGCACATAGCTGTTGGGAGGGGTGTGTGCTCAGGACAAGCTGGCCTTCTCTTCTCTCTGAGTTGTGGTTGGTCCAGGACAATGGATCCTGATGGCCCAAACTGACTTGCTGCCCCCTCCTAACCATCATGTTCTCACTCGGTCACCATGTTTATGGGACTGTTTTGCTGGATGAGTCCTTCTCAGCCCTGCAGAGCTTGTCTAGATAACAGGCTTCACACAGTGCTCAGCCTTGTGAACTTGGCAGCTTTTCAGAACCAAGACATCTTACTCCTCATGCAGATTAGCTGAGAAGTACCTCAACAAGTCAGGCAAACACGACACCTAGGGGCACCCTTTTGCAAGCTATCCCTGTGAGATGAATGCTCTTTGCCCCAGTTGTTCCCTACATATCAGTGAGGGCCCTGTTGTCTCTTCTCAGGGCTTCCCGAACAGGGTCATGCTTAACTCAGCCCTTGTCCCCTGCAGTTAGCTTGGGCCTATTGGAGGCAGAGACAGTGTTCTCTCAGGAGAAAACAGACAAGCAGGTAGAGTGGAGCCTCACATCATAGACGCTCCTCAGAAGTCATGTGTGGCTAAGCTGGAGAGTCTTTGAACTTGGGACTAGTCAGCATAAATAGGGCCACAAAGACAGGGATGATGGGCATAGCACAGGGTCATGTTGCAAGCCGGCACTTTTCTGTAGTATTTAGCCAGGCCTATGGTGAGCTCTAAGGAGAAAGATGGGAGGCAGTCTTGATGGGATCGTACATCGAAGAAGGCTCTCAGGAGCATTTTGGGCTTGAGGGACAGGGAGAACTTTGGAGTTTTAACACAGCAATAAAGACCAGAAGATATGGGGAGGGGATTAGAGGTAATGAGGTAGAGGTTTTTCCAAGGAGGACTTGGATTCAATACTCTAGGAGAGGTTAGTTAGCCTCTGACAGTGGGGGGGGGGAGTTTCTCAGGCCAAAGAGAGAGTAATTGGGATTTCCCTGAGCAGGGCTAAGGAATAGCTTGGGAAATAATATGGTCAGAACTTTTGGGGACAGACATCTTACATGGATTCTGAGTGGGGAAGGGTAAGATGTAAGGAGGAATGTAGGAGGGAGGGGAGAAGAGAACACCAGCTTCAAGTTGATGTAGCTTGGACCCTTACAAGGAGCAGATAGATAGCTTTTTAATTAGTGAAATGCATGAACTCTGTGTATGTTCATGAGACTTGATCTATATGTAGGAATCAATCGGTGGAGAAGATTGTAGCCGACTTCCCCAAAGGCGGGTATAGCATCTGAGCCACAGAAGTACAGGTGTGCAGTTTGCTCACGAAGCATCTGGTTACACAGAGCAACTGTGAGTGGAATCAAGCTACCCACCAGTGTCAACACTTGAGCCCCAGGTACAAAGTGAGCCTGGCTAAGAGAAATATCATTATCACTAATTCACTCAGAGGTGAGGCTTGTCACTGTCTTACATTTCATGGTCTGCCAGTATCTTAAAGTCTGTATTATTTGTAGGAGAGTCTTGTCTGAGTTGACAAAAAATCATCTGGTTGGCTGAGGTTCAAGGAACATTGGGGTGGCTAAGACCAGAGTAAAGGTATCAAGACCTCTAAGCCTCCACTATGTGGGCATACATTTTGGAGCCACAATGGCAGTAGATTTAACATGATTCAGAAAGGGATAAACACAAGTCTTTGGCAGAGCATTGAGGGTCATGTTAGGGCAAGGCCACATTTGGAAAGCTTGTAGCTTGCCTGTCAATGATTCTTTAGCTTCCTCATGGCAAACCAGAAGCTGCAACACAGGTCCTGGTGGAGGCTTCTGTTACAGACTGAACGCCAAATATTCCCCATAGGCTTGTGTATTTGAACATTTGCTGTCCAGATGGTGCCATTGTTTTGGTAGGTTATGGAGCTTTTGGGAGAGAAGGAAGGGATATTTGCCCAGGTGGGACAAGGGACTGCCAATGGATTGCCAAGACAGAAAGGGAAAGAGGGAAACCCTGTCTTAGGACGAGGTGCTTAACTTTGATTGTGCATGTTAATTAGGGCAGCCAAAAGGGGGCTTTTGATTGCTGGACTTCAATACTTTGATAGCTGGATCTCGGCAGTCAGCCTCAGGAGAAGGAAGTGGCCAAATAATGGAATAGACCATGGTGGGAAGCTTTAAGAATGTAGTTGTTTAGTAAGGTAAAGGGAATAGAAGAGAAGGGTACACTCTCTGCATCCACAACGCCAAAGGCACCTGGGGTTTTAAACCTTTGCTATCGACATGATGTTTCTTATGAAATTCTGAGGCCTTCAACACACTTCCAATCATTAATAGATCAATTTCTGCATTACCTTGTGCTAGAGGACCTGGCAGACCCATATGGGATCAGATGTATTATGTATATGCGACAGATCCTATTCCTGATTATGTCTTGAACCTGTATGAGTAATGAAGTCAATCCTGTATCATCTGGTATAAATTCAGCAGTTTCAATATGCAACACAACTCTTTTGCATATTGTGAATCAGTAACTATAAATAGAGGTTCTTTAAAATCCCTTAGTACCATGAGAATAGCATATTATTCTGCCTTTTGGACAGAATTATAAGGGCTTTGTTTCACCTTACTTACATTTTCTGATTTGTAGCCTGCCTTTTTTTGATTTTCTTGCATCAGTATAGAATGTACAGGCTCCAGTTATTGGTGTGTCATGTACAATGCGGGAAGGATCCAAGTAGCTATCTTTACAAGGTTAATTCTGTCACTTTTGGAATAATTGCTATTCATCTCTTCAATAAATAGCACAAGCTCTTTGCCAAGGTTCATTGTCTTCGCATAATTTTTTTTTGTCAGCAGTAAAAGGCACTATAATCTCTGCTGGGCCTATTTCTGCTAGTTGACGAAGTCTCAATTTTCCTTTTATGATTCATTCAGGGACTAAGTTTTTAAATTTTTACTAGGTTTATATTGTAAAAAGATCAATTCTAAGATAACATCTTTACTTTGCATTAAAATTCCTGTAGGGAAAATTCTGGAAAGCAATATGACTAGGATGTAATTTATATATTTGGATTCACCATATCCACATGCACTTTCTGTAATTTTTCTTCAGCAACAATCAATTTCTTTTTTAATATTTATTTATTTATTATGTATTCAATATTCTGTCTGTGTATGCCTGCAGGCCAGAAGAGGGCACCAGACCCCATTACAGATGGTTGTGAGCCACCATGTGGTTGCTGGAAATTGAACTCAGAACCTTTGGAAGAGCAGGCAATGCTCTTAACCTCTGAGCTATCTCTCCAGCCCCCTCAATTTCTTTTCAGGTTGAGCTGTTAGTTCCCTGGGACTATTTAAGTCTTTGTTACCATCTAAGGTTTTGTTTAAATGAATTATTGGATCAGGTGTTATCCCAACACCTGGACATAGACTGGAAATATTTCCTAACAATCTTTGAAAATCATTAGGAGTTTGCAATTGGTCTCTCCTACTTTGTGCATTGTGTGTTCTAATTTCCTGAAAACCTACTTTTTTTATAACCTAGGTACTTGACAGAATCTCTCTGTATTTTTTCAAGAGCAATTTATATTCCCCATTTTGGCAAAACTTTCTTTACTTCTTCAGACATTCTTTCTAAAGTATCTATGTTTAAATTAGATAGCAAAATGTCACCCATGTAATGGTAAGTTATAGATTTAGGAAATTGTTTATGTATTATTTCCAATGGCAGAGTTACAAAGTATTGGCACAGGGTGGAGCTATTGAGCATTCCCTGTGGGAGGATATTCCACTGATATTTCCTAGTAGACTGAGAATTATTATAAGTAAGCACTGTGAAAGCAAATTTTTCTTTGTTCTTTTCCTGTAAAGGCAGTGAGGAAATAATCTTTTAAGTCAATACTATGAGAGGCCATCCTTTTGGTAATGGAGAAGGCAGAGGAATTCCAGATTGTAGAGAGTCCATAGAATGTCAACCTTGTTGACAGCACTTAGATCTGTCACCATTCTCCATTTACCAGATTTCTTTTTAACAACAAATACAGAAGAATTCCAAGGGCTGGTTGATTCTTCAATATGTCGACCATCTAGTTGCTCCTAGTTGTACCAGCTGCAGTTTGTCTTCTGTCAAAGGCCATTGTTTACTCAGTTAACCATTTTAAAGGTAGGGCTGTTGGTACCTCTAAAGGTTTGCTAGTTGCTTTGTGTCCTTGTACAGCCTAAATGGCTGGTGACCTTTGTATATAGTACCTTATAATGTCCTTTTGAGAAATATGAGTTTCTGGAACTGCAGGAATGTTAATCTGGATAATCCATTGCTGCAACAGGTCATGACCCCATAAATTTACTGTGATATTAGCCACATGCAATCTTAGCCTTACTCTCTGTCTTTCTAGCCCTATGCATTCAACCCACCTTGTGCTTTGTTTCACTTGAGATAGGGTTCCAATTCCTAGGAATTGAACATATGCCTCTGGAAGACACTAATTTGGATGCCAAGATTCTGGAGTAATGATACTCACATGCACACCCATATCTATCAAACCCACAATTATCATACCATCTATACACACACACTCTAAGCTTTGGTCTTTGATTATTTATAGAAGCCTGCCAGAATATACGTTTCCTATTTCCTATTGGAATTTTTGATTAATCCTCCATGTTTATTCCATCATCCAGAAGAGTATGGTTTTTTTTTTTTACAGAAGGCACTGGATTTTTTTATTTTCCTGGTGAGACATGTCCTCCACAGTGACTGGACCACTTTTAACTTGGGGGCCTGAGAGAGGCCCCCAAAAGAGTTTCCTGATGGTATCATCTTGCCTTGTCTGTCTTTTGTTGAACTACATTCATTGGCCCAATATCAGCCTTTGCTACACCTTCTTCATAATCCAAAAAGTTAATACCTTTTATTTTTGCCATTCCGAGAGGAGATTTTATTTTTAGGAATTTCTTGTCTACACTCCCTTCTCAGATGTCCTATTCTACCACAATTACAACATTTGGCATTCTGATGTCTCCTCATACCTTTGGAAATTGTTTCTCCTACCCAAGATTCAGTATTATAGTCAAATGTCTCAATGTTCATTGTAGGCAGGATCCATTCAGCTATTGGTGCTGATCTAACCTTAGAGACCCAAGTATCTTTTTGCATTCTAAGTTGGCATTTTCAAAAGCCAGAGATTCAATAAGTACTATTCTAGCATCTGGGTCTGTTGCTCTTATTTGTACAGCCTTAGTTAATCTTTGTAAAAAGTCACTAAAGGGTTCTCTCTGACCCTGTTTAACTCTAGCATATGATTCAATCGTTTTCCTACTTCTTGAATCCTATCCCAAGCATTTAAGGCTGCTTTGTGGCATAGGAACAAGATTTGTTCATCATAAAGATCTTGAACCTGTGGGCCAGCATAAGTGCCCTTGCCAAGAATTTGATCTTGAGAAGTTTCAAGTCCTTTTGTTTTCCCTATTGTTCTAAAATTTTTGTCTCTTCTCACAAATTATATTTTCACAGTAATTGTGGCCCATCATCCCAGACTGCTGAAACTAATTGACACCAGTTGTGTGGGATATCCTTAATGCTAGAAGCCTATGACTTTACCATCTCCCTAACAAATGCAGAATGCAAGCCATAAGATAGATACTACTGCTTGCTTAATTTCTTTCAGATCATTCATTCCTATAGGTATCCACCTAACTTCTTTGGATCCTTTTGGGCATTTAGAACTTGATGCTTTTTCAGAGTAGATTACAGGGTAGGTCATCTCTGACAGGTACTGGCAATGTTAAATTCTGTCCTTGTACCTTCTTTCTCTGCTCATAAGCTCCAATAATTTCCACAATCATTCTAATCTTTTTAGTACTGTCTTTTGGACTGTATATATTTCTAGTGATTTCAATGAGGCACCTAACCTCTGATATTCCTTCTGCACATGTGATTCCAAGGTCTGAAAATTTTCCTTTAAAGATAACATCTTATCTGTGGACATTATTTGGATAGCATGCAGATTGCCTTCTTGGAAAGTTACTCTATCTGCTAACCTATCATAACTTTTTAACAGATTTTGATTGTCAAATTTAGCAGTATGAATTCTTTCAGATTACCTTTGACATGGATTGGAATTTGCTTGTCAAATTAATGTTATCTTTTTCAATAGTATTAATTTTTCAGGTAAATTTGATTTTCGATGGTTTTAATCCTGTTAGCTGTTCATTATTAGTCTGTAACGATTGCATCATTTGTAAAAGCGTCTCATTCTTGGCTCTGCTATCAAATCATTTTCTTAAGGATATAATATGAAGACAGAAACTGAGACCCAATATTCAATATAAATAGATGTATCACAATAATCATATAAGCCTTGCAGAATACAATCCATAGTATCAGCAAAATTATTATTAAAATTTTGCATGGTAATATTATCTGCAATTATATAACTTTCAAGTTTATTGACTTACTTATTAATCAAATAGTTACCTTTGTTATGAGTTTTGGTAAATAGTTAGGTGTAATAATCTTTATTGTCTAGCAGGTGTTGGGGTTGCAGCTACATGGTGAAGACTCATGACTGGTGGTGGCAAGGACAGTTCTGCGCTGCTTTGGTTTTTTGTGGGCTCTGATGCCATGCAGGTTCGCGCAGCGGAAGGCGGCTATTTAGAAAGACAATAGCCCAGGTCTTTGCTCCAGCTTCTCTGATTCATTTGTAGATTGCCCTAGGAAGGTAGCTATCTCTGCTAGCTGAGGTGTGAATGCCAGAGTGGAGGTTGAGAGACAGGGCAGGAAGAGGAGTTAGAATCAGTAAGACCCCAAGAGAGGGGACAAGAAGGGGAACAGAGGAAGAAGGGAAAAAGGGGAGCAGTTTTTACAGGGAGGACAGAACGAGAAATGGGAGAAGGAGAAGTATAGCTTAACAGAGGAAGAAATAGCAGGCAGTAAGAAAGAAGAAATGGTTTTAAGAGAGCCTAGACAGCAGAAGGAACTTTAAGGAAATAGAATAAATACAAGGCTTCGCTGAAGAATAAGGAAAGCCTTTTAAACTGTGACGGTGTGAAAGCCTGTTTCTTTTTGCACGTCTCCGGGGACACATTTGGGGGAAAGCATCAGTTTCTATGTTGGGGCAACGGTCCCCGACAGTTTTTCACCTTGGGGCCTGGTTAAATACCAACAAATATGCTTTTCTTGGTAAATTAAAATAAATTAAATCAATTCCATACACAGAGGAAAGAGCCCAGAACTCACCAGAAGGGAACACAAACTGGAAGTTGCACAAATTGCTGCATGGCAGGGAACGTGGCAGTGGGGAGGGAAAAACTGTGTGCCGGCCTGGGAAATTTCCAAGTCACTGAGCTTAGCTCTGCTGTTGCAGGTTTACAAAAAAAAAAAACCACTTAGTAGGTGAAAGCAAGACAGGCGGGCAGGGGTAGAAGACCTCTGGGCCATGGATAGTTTGGGTCTTTTAGACTGGTCCACCTGGTAGGTGTGGAGTTGGGATTTATGTGGGGCATCAGATGAAGACTGACACTAAAAAGAAATCCCTCACTAGCTCAGAATTGAGTATAAGGGTTATTTATTTAGGGATAGACTCACAGATCACAGTCCTCTGCTCAAATGGGAAACAGCAACTGAATCCTGGAGCTGGGAGAGAGAGGGAGTGTGTGCTTTACATTGGCATTTATAGTATAAGAGGCCATGCCCAAGTGGGCTGGTAAGTTAGGTGCTACTGACTGAAGGAATTCCTACACATAACTATCCATAATCCCAGTTCTAGGGAATCCAACGCCCTCATTTTCCCTCCATGGGTACAGTAGGCACACTTATGGTATACACACATAAATGCAGGCAAAGCAACACTCATATACATAAATTAAAAATGTATGCCTTTAAAAATAAACAAATATTAAATTTATAAAGTACTTGTAGAATGTGGTTTGAAGTTGGTATCTAAATCTGTTTTAAAATGGAATCAAATACAGTTTTTGTTGTTTTGTTTTTGAGACAGAAATCGAGGTAGACAAACTCACTTCAGACTCACTATGTAGCCAAGGATGGCCTTGAGATCAGGCCACATTTGGTTTTGATGTCCAGAGAATTCAGTGTCTTATGATCATAACTGTACTTTGATGGAACATTTGGCATGAGTAATGGATCACTGCCTGCTTTAAATACTTTTAACTTACATTTATTTATCTATCATTTATAGTATATTATATTTATTATGTTATATGTGTATCCTTGGGAATTTGTACACCAGAGTCCATGTGTAGATATGGACTACAACTTGCCAGACCCTGCTCTTTTCTTGTACCACGTGAGTCACAGGAATAGGTGATCAGACTTGGCAACAGTCACCATTACCTGCTGAGCTGTCTTGCTGGCTCTGTTTTGAACATTTTGATGACTTTTAACTTTATACTGTTAACTGAATGGCTAGATGATTTCACATACAAATGCTTGTATAAAACAATTATCACATAAATATATCATCAAGCCATAAATTACCATTTCTCCTCACAGATATATAAACTCTCATCACAGAAGACAATATTGAGAAATTATTTGATGACATCATTTGTAGAATGTCAACAAGAGGTTTTGTGAAATCTCTGAAAACCTCAACATTAACAAAACATTAACTTTTTCTATCCCTGGTTATAAACTTACCATATGTTCACTGTATAAAGGTTTGAAATAAGAATAGTATTTAAAAAATGATTACTCTCAGTCCTGCTTCCACTGTAAAAAGTTTATGTTGTTTTTCTTTATGTGTCTGTGAGTTAATGCCTTGGTGTGTGCAGATACTGGCAGAGGCCAGATGAGGGCATCAGGTCTCCTGGAGATGCAGGCAGGTGTGAGCCCACAGGGCAGCTTACAACCTTCTGTAACTCCACTGCCAAGGAGCTGAATCCCTCTTCTCACTGCACCACCAGGCACACATGCACAGTCCACATACATACAGAGATGGAAGCAGAACACTCGCTCACCACCAGGCACACACGCACAGTCCACATACGTACAGAGATGGAAGCAGAACACTCTCTCACCACCAGGCACACACGCACAGTCCACATACATACAGAGATGGAAGCAGAACATTTTTTTCACCTCAAATAAGACAAGTCTTTAAAATAAGCAGTGTGGTGCTGGCACATGTTGACAGGTGAGAGTCCTAAGGACTCCAGCACCTGCTCAGGTTACCTGCAGGTTTCCTGTGCTCCCTGCTCGTGTGTGGTTCAGTCTTCACTGTAGCTCTAGGATACTAGAGGAAGGAAACAGGTTTGCTCTTTCTTGACATCAAAATAAATTTCAAACTAGGAATGGTGGAGGACACCTGTAATTCTAGTACTCGGAAGCCTGGTAAATGGGAGGATTAAGACTTTGAGGCCAATCTGGGCTATGTAGCTAGAGAGGGTCTCAAAAAGATTCTGTAGCCGAAAAAGCTACAGAATAAAACAGAAATGAAAACATTTAATGGTATGTCTTGTGCCTTTCATACAGGTTCACCACTACATACACAGTACTGCCTACTCTCTGGGGCTCTTCCATTTACCTGCCTGCATGTGCCCCTGATGCTTGGTTTCCTTAAAGTATTTAAAATAAGATATCCATGTTATGGCATGTCTCTCTACAATGCCTATAGGTGCATTGTCTCTTAAAACTATCATTTTCAAAATGATAAAAAGGATCAAAGTTGAGATTTTTTTAAAAAGATAGCCCTGTCTTTCAGGACTCTGTGTAGTTGGTTTATTCAGAATTATTTGGCACAGTATTCATGAGTACAATCAGTGGTAATGTCTTCGGACCAATTCACACTTCCACCTTTGGCCTCTCATTGGAAGTTATACACTGCTGCTCCCATTATGGAGGAATCAAGTTTTAGACTCTTGGTTGAGAGGATCCTGGTCTCTCCACTATAAAGACATCCTATGGCTGTTCACAGAGTTGAAAACTCTGAGTGTTATGCCAGAATAAAGATTTAGATTTGAGCAATGCCTGGATCCAGTTGTCTCAATAAATTCACAACACCACCGCTTCACTGACTCAAAGCCATCAGAGTCCTGAGGTTATGGCTGTGAACCACCACATCCAGATTCCACTTTTTAAGAAATTTCCTTGTAGGAGGGAGTGGCTAGGGAGACACAGCCAGCAAGTGCATGTCAGAGGACAAGGTTTGCGAATTAGTTTTCCTTCCACTGTAGGATCCTGCATTAAACTTAGCTTCTCCACAGTAGAAAGAATGAGAGGAAGAAAAGGCACTAACTGCTGAGTGGATTTTGGTATGAGCATTTGTTTGCACCCGAATGCGAGTGCACAAGCTAGCCTGCTCCACAGTACTCCCTATGCATGAACACAGGAGAAGTTGCCCCACAATCCTACTGAGCCAGTGCAGGGTGTGGCCATTAGTCAAGGAAAGCCTTATATAAACTGCCCTGGAACACAATATGATTGGCGTTCTTGTTTCAAGGGTGACCCGTGTCTCTGTCGTGTGTGTGTGTGTGTGTGTGTGTGTGTGTGTGTTTAAAACTCCAGCCCTTTGCCTGACTCGTGAACTGTCCCATGGTAGACAGGCAGAACTCTACAATGGGGCTAGGTATATAAAACACAGGCACCCCAGAATGCAAGAGTGTGTTTGAACCCTCAAACCCCCAACTCAGTCATCACATGCATTAGAATGTGCACCAGCAGGGAGCTTTTATTGTTCATTACTCTGACATGACAGGGTTCACTGATTTCTGCAGTGTGGACGGGACCTGCTTGCTGCACAGGAACATAGGACTCAGTCCCACTTCCTAAGCAGAAGGGAGGGGATGCTTTCATTGAATTGCTGGAATATCCGCTAACCTCCAGAACACACTTATGAAGTACTGTCCTGTCCTCTGGAAGCCCATGCTCATGTAAAGTCTGAACCCCTGGCTGCATGATGCTAGTATCAAGGACAACATCACTGTAGCCCTGATCTCATGCAAACTGGAGGATAGTTCTGATCAATGTTTTTGCTATCCCCTGTCCTCAATGCTGTGAGGACACAGACAGGTGAAAGAGCTCCAGCTGCTTCCTCCCTAATAGGGGATCCTTAACTGGTAGACCACACACGATACCCACCACCTCACCCCCAGACTCAGCCACCCAGAAGCAGGAGCCACGGGCATTCATGTAGGACTTGGTGATGTCAGCCATGTCTGTGTGCAAACACTTGGCCACGTATCTCTTCCATGGCTGTCTGGCAAGAAGCTTCACAAGAAGGAGCACAAAGAAGATGCTCATATTAGCTAGCAGCCAGGAGCCAGACACCAGGACCATGGCAAGAGGCACCCCAAGTAAGAGCAGGAGGGTTCGGGGCAGCATCAGCATGCGGCGGAAGGTGGTGGGAATGTGCTCTTCCATTCCTCTTATGAACAAATCCAGGACACTTTTATGGTCGCTGTCCTGGTACTGGCGGATGTGATAAGGAGCCATGGGAGATTTCTGGGTCTCAGATCTCGGCATCTGGGAGACAGGTGTACCTGCCTGGCACCTTCCCTGAGACCTGAAGAGGAGAGAAACCACGTAAGTCCCCTGACCTGCCTCCCAACCTCCCAAGACCCATTTAGCCTCTCTTCAAGGGTGTATCTTTCTGCTGTCACCAGACAGGAAGCAGACACTAACACTGGGAGAATGTGTGTCCAGCAACACCTGACTACATCCTTCTTCACCCTAGTAGAAACCTTCTGCAGCTCTGGGTACATAAACAAGCCCAGTGCTGCAGATGGACCCCATGCACCCATTAGGTCACTGTCTGTGAATGTGCATTACAGGCATTCTGTGTTTCCAGGTGTTTTCCTGCAGATCTCCTTCCCAAGGATTATAAAACTTTAGATTACAGAGCTGGCAGAAACAAACAAACAAACCACCCATTGCTGCAAACCCTTATCCTTGAGCCCTCAGGCAGGTTCTAGGACTCCAGTCCCACGCTGAGACCCTCCCCACAGTGCTGCCAGTCTTACCTGCTACTGCACAACCAAGAGTGTCTGGAAGGGCATCAGCCTCTGGTCGCATGCAGTACAGAGAGCCTGGGTCTGCCTAACAACTGGTGAGCAGAGCTGAGTTGGCACCTCACTGGTTGGCTCCTGGATATTGTTAATCATAAAGCCCAGGGTCACAGAGTTGGAAAGTGACAGCAGGGAGGAAACCCCCACTCACCTTGTGAACTCTGGATTAATAATTTGTAGAGCACAGTGGAATGTTTTCACCCCCATCTAATGCCTGTCACCTGTAGTTGTTCCCTTCAGACTGCAGCTCTCTTTGCCCTCTTTCAAGACCAGCCTGGTCCTGCACATAACTGCTCAGAGCACAAACACTGATGCAGGGATGAACACACACTGGGCTCCCATATCCTGTCACAGCAACAGGTCCTTATAGCTGGACTTTTCTCTGTCCATGCTGTGCCTGGTCCAGATAAAATAAATCCTAGAGGTCCCCAAACTGCCCTTCTGCCCCTGCCTCCTCACCAACAGCCTTCAGTCAGCACTAGAGTCCTTTTCTGCCCCAGCTATGGTGCCATCCAGATGGGGGGGGCACTAGACAGGGCACAACTGTCTGAGTTCAGGGGCCTGCTCAGAGCTTGCACATCATGCTTCCCACGTGGGTTAGCCAAGGTGCTGCTTCCCTAAAACAAGCGAGAGCCACATCTGTCTCCACAGAGTGTCCCTGTGGAAGGTGTTCTCTGCCTCTGTCCATGGCACAGCCTGGGCTGCTCTCCACCTCGCCTCCTTCCCAGCACTGGGGGTGACTGTGAGGTTCGCACACCCCTCTTCCTGCATCAGCCTCGGGCACCTCCTGTAGGGGGCGCCTCGGCGCGCACAACCGAGCTACTTTCCGGCCCAAGCTGCCAAGCTGAGCTCCGGAACTCTTCACCCGGGGCCAGGGAGGCCTCTGGCAAATACAGGGGCCGGGAAACGCAAGCAAAGCCCACAAACCTATGACCGCGAGGAACGAAGTGACGTTCGCGCTGGCGGAACTATCAGTCTCCCGTCCGTACAGGAAGACCTTCCCCTCAGAAACTAAGATCGCCACTTCCGGAAGTGCCCGATCTCCGCCAAAATAAAGCCGGTGAGGATCCTGCGTGTGCTTTTGCAGACTCCTCTCCCTTGTGAAGGTAGCTTGTGAATGCGAAGGGGAGCAGTCTTTTAGGAACCTTCCGGTAGAAGGGTCCAAGCCATGGGTGGAGGCTGGAAATTGATGTCAAGTTTTGAGTCTACAAAAGGTTTATGTTGTGGCTTTCGAGATATGTCCCCATTTCCTTCCTGTGATAAGAGAAGTATTAACCTAATGAAGCAAGCACATCTTTCCATTACTAGAGACCCCACTATGGGGACTCTGCTTTGTGCTGTTCCGGCAGTCACGGGGAGCAGCCCTGGACACCACAGCTCTCAACGGTTTGCTTCCAAGACTTACTTAACATGAAGTACGATATCTTTATCTAGAGTAGTTTAGGAAGGTGATGTGTAATTCCTGAACCTCCCAGCTAGACTAAAGGTGCCATAACTTGATTTCCATTTTCCTTGTTCGGAGTTTATCTTTATGGTTTTCTTTGCATGGAAGGTGTATAGTGGTATGTGCAATAAAGACAAATGGAAGGGTAGGAATGCTAGGCTGCTGCCCTTACTCTCCTATTTAGGATAATGAAGAAAGGACATCAAAAGCAGATTTTGAATCAGTGATTGGAGAAAGTCGAGAAGGAAATCTTGTGTGTATCTGAGAGAGCAACCCTTCAGGCAACAGTTTAAGAATTCTAGCACTCAGGAGGCATGAGCAGGCAGGCCTCTGTGAGCTTGAGGCCATCCTAGTCTACAGAGCAAGTTCGAGGACAACCAGAAATCCAGAAAAACCAGACAGCTAAAGAAACTCATGTCAAGACAGAGAGAGAACCAACAAACAAAGAAAAAAAATTCTGAGATAGAAAACTGGCTTGCAGGCTTACATACAGTAATGTGTGTATGTGTGTGTTCCCTAGTTTTGGGGCTGAAACCCGGACTGTGTACTAGTAGGCAAACACTTTACCACCAAGCTACATCCACATTTTGCTGTTAATTTTTAAATTCATTATGACATATGAAGTCTCGCAGCCAAGACCTGGCGTGGTGGTACAGACCTCTGAGTTCAAGGCTAACCAGCAGCATAAGACCCTGTCTTGAAAAAAAAAAGACAGTTTAGAAAAAAGTAGTTTTAAAAAAATGTAGTTAGAATAGATTATAA
>JAQHUG010001040.1:36433-46783 GCA_028555095.1 Dicrostonyx torquatus | reverse complement strand
GGGACTGTGTTCCATAGTATGTGTTTGTGGGGACTGTGTTCCATAGTCTGTGTTTTTGGGGACTGTTTTCCAAAGTCTTGTTACATAGTCTCTGATCCATCGTCTGTGTTTGTAGGGACGTATTCCATTGTCGGTGTTTTTCGGGACTGTGTTCCATAGTCTGTGCTCCCTAGACTGTGTTCCACAGTCTGTGTTTGTAGGGACTGTTATCCATAGTCTGTGTTTCATAGTCTGTGTTCAATAGTTCGTGTTCCATAGTCTTTGTTCCATAGTCTGTGTTCCACATTCAATGTTTGTGGTGACTGTCTTCCACATTCTGTGTTTGTACGGACTGTATTCCATAGTCTGTGTTCCATAGTCTTTGGTCCACTGTCTGTGTTTGTAGGGACAGTGTTCCATAGTCTGTGTTTGTAAGGACTGTGTTACATAGTCTGTGTTTGTAGCGACTGTGTTACATAATCTGTGTTTTTTGGGATTGTGTTCCATAGTCTGAGTTCCATAATCTGTGTTCCAATGTCTGTGATTTTAGGGAAAGTGTTCCATATACTTTGTGTGTAGGGACTGTGTTACATACTCTGTATTTGTAGGGACTGTGTAACATTGTCTGTGTTTGTAGGGAATGTGTTCCATAGTCTGTGTTCCATAGTCATGTTCCATAGTCAATGTTCCATTGTCTGTGTTTTTGGGGACTGTGTTCCATAGTCTGTGTTTCTGGAAAGTGTGTTTCATAATCTGTGTTCAAGAGTCTGTATTTGCCGGGACTATATTACATAGTCTGGTTTGTAGGGACTGTGTTCCATAGTCTGTGTTCCATAGTCATGTTCCACAGTTAGTGTTCCACTGTGTGTGTTTGTGGGGACTGTCTTCCATAGTCTGTGTTTGTGTGAATTGTTTTCATTAGTGTGTGGTTTTGGGAACTGTGTTCCATCGTCTGTGTTTGTGGGGACTGTGTTCAATAGTCTGTGTTAAAAACTCTGTGTTTGTAGGGACTGTGTTCCATAGTCTGTGTTTTTTGGGACTGTGTTCCACAGTCTGTGTTTGTAGGGAAAGTGTTGCATAGTCTGTGTTTGTAGGGACTGTGTTCCATAGTCTGTGTTCCATAGCCTGTGTTCCATAGTCTGTCTTCTATAGTCTGTTATATATAGTCTGTGTTTCATAGTCTGTGTTGTACAGTCTGTGTTTGTAGGGAATGTGTTGCATTGTGTGAGTTTGTAGGAACTGTGTTCCATAGTCTGTGTTTGTTGGGACTGTGTTCCACAGTCTGTGTTTGTAGGGAAAGTGTTGCATAGTCTGTGTTTGTAGGGACTGTGTTCCAAAGTCTGTGTTCCATAGCCTGTGTTCCATAGTCTGTCTTCTATAGTCTGTTTTATATAGTCTGTGTTTCATAGTCTGTGTTGTACAGTCTGTGTTTGTAGGGAATGTGTTGCATTGTGTGAGTTTGTAGGGACTGTGTTCCATAGTCTGTGTTCCATCTTCTGTGATCTTTAGTATATGTTCCATAGTCTGTGTTCCATAGTCTGTGTTTGTGGAGACTGTGTTCCACAGTCTGTATTTGTATGGACTGTGTTCCATAGTCTGTATTTCATATTATGTGTTCCACACTCTGCATTTGTATGGGTTGTGTTCCATAGTCTGTGTTTGTAGAGACTGTGATCCATAGTCTGTTTTTGTAGGGACTGTTTTACATAGTCTGTGTTCCAAAGTCTGTGTTTGTAGGAACTGTGTTCCATAGTCTTTGTTCTATAGTGTGTGTTCATTATTCTATGTTCCATAGTCTGTGTTCCACAATCTGTGTTTGTGAGGACTGTATGCCACAGTCTTTGTTTGTATGGACTGTGTTCCAAGTCTGTATTCTTTAGATTGCTTTCCACGGGTTTTGTTTTTAGGGACTGTGTTCCATAGTCTGTGTTTGTAGGGATTGTGTTACATAGTCTTTGTTTGTAGGGACTGTGTTCCATATTCTGTGTTTGTAGGGACTCTGTTCCTTAGTCTGTCTTTGTAGGGACTGTGTTCCAAATCTGTTTTTGTAGGGACTGTGTAACATCATCTGTGTTTGTAGGGACTGTATTCCATAGTCTGTGCTCCACAGTCTGTGATGGTTGGGACTGTGTTCATAGTCTCTGTTTGTGGGGACTGTATTCCATAGTCTGTTTTTGAGGGGACTGCATTCCACAGACTGTGTTTGTAGTGAATGTGTTCAATAGTCTGTGATTGTGGGGACTGTGTTCGATAGTCTGTGTTTGTAGGGACTTTGTTCCATATTCTGTGTTAGTGCAGACTGTGTTCCATTGTCTGTGTTTGTAGGTACTGTGTTCCATAGTCTGTGTTTGTGGAGACAGTGTTCCATAGGCTTGTTACATAGTCTGTGTTCCATAGTCCATGTTTGTACGGACTCTATTCCATAGTCTGTGTTTGTAAGGACTGTGTTCCATAGTCTGTGTTTGTAGGGACTGTGTCCCATAATCTTTATTCTATAGTCTGTGTTCCACAGTCTGAATTGTAGGGACTGTGTTCCATAGTCTGGCTTCCATAGTATGTGTTCAATAGTTAGTGTTCCATAGTCTCTGTTTCATAGTCTGTGTTCCACAGTCTGTGTTTGTGGTGACTGTATTCCATAGTCTGTGATTTTAGAGACTGTGTTCCATCATCTGTGGTCCATAGTCTGTGTTCCAGAGTCTGTGATTGTAGGGTCTGTGTTTTAAAGTCTGTGTTTGTAGGGAACGTGTTCCATATTCTGTGTTTGTTGGGACTGTGTTACATAGTCTGTATTAGTCCGGACTGTGTTACATAGTCTGTTTTTTTAGGACTGTGTTACATAGTCTGTGTTTCATTGTCTGAGTTCCATAGTATGTATTTCATAGAATGTGTTTCACACTCTGCGTTTGTATGGATTGTGTTCCATAGTCTGTGTTTGTTGAGACTGTGATCCATAGTCTGTTTTTGTAGGGACTGTTTTACATAGTCTGTTTTCCTTAGTCTGTCTTCCAAAGTCTGTGTTTGTAGGGATTGTGTTCCATAGTCTCTGTTCTATATTGTGTGTTCATTAGTCTGTCTTCCATAATCTGTGTTCTATAGTTTCTGTTCCATATTCTTTGTTCCAAAGTCTGTGTTTGTGGGGACTCTGTTCCATATCTGTGTTTGTGGGGACTGTGTTCCATATTCTGTGTTTATGGGAACTGTGGTCCATAATCTGTGTTTGTAGAGACTGTGTTCCATAGCCTGTGTTCCATAGTCTGTGTTCCACAGTCTGCATATGTAGGAACTATGTTCCATAGTCTGTGTTTATAGGAACTGTGTTCCATACTCTGTGATCCATAGTCTGTGTTCCACAGTCTGTGTTTGTTGGGACTGTGTTCTACAATCTGTGTTTGTAAGGATTGTGTAACACAGTTTGTGATTGTTGGGACTGTGTTCCATAGTCTGTGTTTGTAAGGATTGTTTTACATAGTCTTTTTTTGAAGGGACTGTGTTCCATAGTCTGTGTCTGTAAGGAATATGTTCTTTAGTTGTGTTTTTAGGGACGGTGTTCCATAGTCTTGTTACATAGTTTGTGTTCCATTGTCTGTGTTTGTATTGACTGTATTCCATATTCTGTGTTTGTAGGGACTGTGTTACAGAATCTGTATGTGTAAGGAGTGTGTGACATAGTCTCTGATTTCAGGGACTGTGTTCCATAGGATGTGTTCCATAGTACGTGTTCCATAGTATGTGTTCTAAAGTCTGTTTTTTATAATCTGTGTTCCATAGTCTGTGTTCCACAGTCTGTGTTGGTAGTGAATGTGTTCCACAGTCTGTGTTGGTATGGACTGTGTTGCATAGTCTGTAATTGTGGGGACTGTGTTCCATAGTCTGTGTTCCTTAGTCTGTTTTCAATAGTCATGTTCCATAGTGGGTGTTACACTGTCTGTGTTTGAAGGGACTGTGTTCCGTAGTCTGTGTTCCACAGTCTGTGTTTATAGGGACTGTGTTACAGAGTCTGTGTTGTTAGGTACTGTGTTCCATATTCTATATTTGTAGGGAATGTGTTCCATAGTCTGTGTTTGTAGGGTTTGTGATCCTTAGTCTGTGTTTTTGGGGACTGTGTCCCATAGTCTGTGTTTGTTGGGACTCTGTTCCATAGAATGTGTTTGTGGGGACTGTGTTCCATTGTCTGTGTTTTTCGGGACTGTGTTCCATAGTCTGTGTTTGTGGAAACTGTGTTCCATAGTCTGTGTTTCATAGTCTTTGTTTAACAGTCTATGTTTGTAGAGACAGTGTTCCATAGTCAGTGTTTATAGGGAGTGGGTTACATAGTCTGTGTTTGTAGGAACTGTGTTCCATAGTCTACATTTGTAGGGACTCTGTTCCATAGTCTGTGTTTGTAGGGAATGTGTTCCATAGTCTAGATTTGTAGGGACTGTGTTCCACAGTCTGTGTTTGTAGAGACTGTGTTCCATAATCTGTGATTGTGGGGACTATGTTCCATAGTCTGTGTTTGTAGACTGTGTTCCATATTCTGTGCTTGTGGGGACTGTATTCCATTGTCTGTGTTTTTAGGGGCTGTGTTCCATAGTCTGTGATCCATAGTCTGTGTTCTACAGTCTGTATTTGTAGGGACTCTTTTCAATAGTCTGTGTTCCATAGTCTGTGTTCCTGGGCCTGTCTTCTATAGTCTGGTTTCTATAGTCTGTGTTCCATAGTCTGTGTTCCACAGCCTGTGGTTTTAAGGACATTGTTCCATACTCTGTGGTATATAGTCTGTGATCCACAGTCTGTGTTTGTGGGGACTGTTTTCCACAATCTGTGTTTGTGAGGAGTGTTTTACATATTCTCTCTTTGTAGGGACTGTGTTCCATAGTCTGTTTTTCATAAATTGTTTTCCACAGTTTGTGTTTGTAGGGAATGTGTTCCTTAATCTGTGTTTCTAGGGACTGTGTAACAAGTCTGTGTTTGTCATGACTGTGTTACATAGTCTGCGTTTGTAGGTACTGTGACCCATAGTGTGTTTTTTAGGGACAATATTCCATAGTCTGTGTTCGACAGTCTGTGTTTGTGGGGACTGTGTTCCATAGTCTGTGTTCTATAGTCTGCGTACCAAGTCTGTGTTTATAGGGACTGTGTTCCATAGTCTGTGTTCCATAATATGTGTTCCTAGTCTGTGTTCAATAGTTTGTGTTACTTAGTCTGTGTTCAACTGTCTGTGTTTGTGGGGACTGTGTTCCATAGTCTGTGTTTGTGGGGACTGTGTTCCATATTCTGTGTTTGTGGGCACTGTGTTACATTGTTTGTGTTTGTGGGGACTTTTTCCATAGTCTGTGTTTGTGGGAACTGTCTTCTATAATCTGTGTTTGTAGGTACTATGTTCCATAGTCTGTGTTCCATAGTCTTTGTTCAACAGTCTGTGTTGGTAGGGACTGTGTTCTCTAGTCTGTGTTTATACGAACTGTGTTACATAGTCTGTGTTTGTAGGGACTGTGTTCCATATTCTATATTTGTAGGGACTGAGTTCCATATTCTGTGTTTTTCGGGACTTGGTTCCATATTCTGTGTTTTTTGGGACTGTGTTCCATAATCTGTGCTTGTTGGGACTGTGTTCCATAGTATTTGTTTTTGGGGACTGTGTTACATACTCTGTGCTTGTTGGGAATGTGTTCCATAGTATTTGTTTTTGGGGACTGTTTTCCATAGTCTGTGTTTGTCAGGACTGTGTTCTATAGTCTGTGGTTTTGGGGACTGTGTTCCATAGTCTGTGTTGAAGGGACTGTGTTCCATAGTCTATATTTGAAGGGACTGTGTTCCACAGTCTTTGTCTGTAGGGACTGTGTTCCATAGTCTGTGTTTGTGGAGACTGTGTTCCATTGTCTGTGTTGTCCGGACTGTGTTCCATAGTCTGTCTTTGTGGGGACTGTGTTCCATAGTCTTTTTACATAGTCTATGTTTTTTATGGACTGTATTCCATTGTCTGTGTTTTTGAGGGACTGTGATCCATTGTCTGTGATCCATAGTCTGTGTTCCACAGTCTGTATTTGTAGGGACTGTTTTCCATAATCTGTGTTTCATAGTCTGTGTTCCATAGTATTTGTTCAACAGTCTGTGTTTGTAGGGACTGAGTTCCATAGTCTGTGTTTATAGGAACTGTGTTACATAGTCTGTGTTTGTAGGGACTGTGCTCCATAGTCTATATTCGTAGGGACTGTGTTCCATAGTCTTGTTACATAGTCTTTGTTACATAGTCGGTGTTTGTAGGGACTGTATTCCATTGTCTGTGTTTTTAGGGAATGTGATCCATAATCTGTGAACCATTGTCTGTGTTCCACAGTCTGTATTTGTAGGGACTGTTTTCCATAGTCTCTGTTCCATAGTCTGTATAACACATTCTGTGTTTGTGGTGACTGTGTTCCACAGTATGTATTTGTAGGGAGTGTGTTATAGTCTGTGGTACATAATCTGTGGTTCACTCTGTGTTTGTAGAGACTGTGTTCAACCGTCTGTGTTTATAGAGAATGTGTTCCATAGTCTGTGTTTTGGGGACTGTGTTCCACATTCTGTGTTTTTAGGTACTGTGATTCATAGCTGGGATTGTGGGTCTATGTTACATAGTCTGTGTTTGTAGGACTGTTTTCCATATTCTGTGTTTCTGGGGACAGTGTTTCATATTCTGTGTTTGTGGCGACTGTGTTCCATAGTCTGTGTTTTTGGGGACTGTGTTCCATAGTCTGTTTTTGTAGGGACTGTGTTCCATAGTCTTGTTCCATAGTCTGTGTTCCATAGTCTGTGTTTGTAGGGACTGTATTCAATAGTTTGTGTTTGTATAGACTGTGTTACATAGTCTGTGTTCCAAAGTCTGTGTTTGTGGGGACTGTGTTACATAGTCTCTTATTTTATGGACTGTGTTCCACAGTCTGTGTTTGTAGGGAAAGTGTTCCATCATCGCTGTTTTTAGATACTGTGTTTCAGAGTCTCTGTGTAGGGACTTTGTGACATAGTCTGTGTTTGCATTGATTGTGTTCCATAGTCTGTGATCTATAGTCTGTTTTTTATAGTCTGTGTTGCATAGTCTGTGTTCCACTGTCAGTGTTCGTAGGGACTGTGTCCCACAGTCAGTATTTGTAGGGTCTGTGTTGCATTGTCTGTGTTTGTGGGGACTGTTTTCCAGAGTCTGTGTTCCATAGTCTGTGTTCCTTAGTCTGTTTTCTATAGTCATGTTCCATACTCGGTGTTCCACTGTATGTGTTTGAGGGGAATGTGTTTCTTAGTCTGTGTTCCACAGGCTGTGTTTGTAGGGACTGTGTTCCATAGTCTGTGTTTATAGGAACTGTGTTACATAGTCTGTGTTTGTAGGGAATGTGTTCCATAGTCTATATTTGTAGGGACTGTGTTTCATGGTCTGTGTTCTTGGGGACTGTGTTCCATAGTCTGTGTTTGTGGGAACTGTGTTCCATAGTCTGTGTTTATAGGGAATGTGTTCCATATTCTATATTGGTAGGGACTGTGTTCCATAGTCTCTGTTTGCAGGGACTGCTTCCTAGTCTGTGTTTGTGGGGACAGTGTTCCGTAGTCTGTGTTCCACAGTCTGTGATTTTAGGGACTGTGTTCCATAGTCTATGTTCCTTAGTCTGTTTTCAACCATCTGTGTTTGTGTGGACTGTGTTCTATTGTCTGTGTTCCACAGTCTGTGTTCCGTATTCTGAGTTCCATAGTCTCTGTTCCTTAGTCTGTGTGCCACAGTCTGAGATTGTGGGGACTGTGTTCCACAGTCTGTGTTGCTGAGAACTGTGTTCCACAGTCTGTGTTGTAGGTACTGTCTTCCATAGTTCGTATTTCATAGATTTTGTTCCACAGTCTGGGTTTGTAGGGATTGTGTTCCATAGTCTGTGTTTTTAGGGACTGTGTTCCATACTCTGTGGTCCATAGTATGTGTTCCACAGTCTGTGTTTGTGGGGACTGTGTTCCACAATCTGTGTTTTTGAGCAACGTGTTACATAGTCTTTGTTTGTAGGGACTGTGTTCCATAGTCTGTATTTCAGAGATTGTTTTCCACAATTCGTGTTTGTAGGGACTGTGTTTCATAGTCTGTGTTTGTAGGGATTGAATTAGATTTTATTTGTAGGGACTGTGTCCCATAGTCTGTTTTTGTATTGAATTTGTTCCTTAATCTGTGTTTATACGGACTTTGTTACATAGTCTGTGTTTGTAGGGACTGTGATCCATAGTAGTGTTTGTAGGGTTTGTGTTCTATATTCTGTGTTCCACAGTCTGCATTCCAAAGTTTGTGTTTATATTGACTGTGTTCAATAGTCTGTGTTCCATAGTCTGTGTTCCACAGTTTATGTTTCATAGTCTATGTTCAACAGTCTGTGTTTTGGGGACTGTGCTCCATAGTCTGTGTTTGTGGGGACTGTGTTCCATAGTCTGTGTTTCTGGGCACTGTGTTATGTTATCTGTGTTTGTGGGAACTGTGTTCCATAATCTGTTTTTTTAGGGACTGTAGTCCATAGTCTGTGTTCCATAGTCTTTGTTCAACAGTCTGTGTAGGTAGGGACTGAATTCCATAGTCTGTGTTTATAGGAACTGTGTTACATAGTCTGTATTTATAGGGACTGTGCTCCATAGTCTATATTTGTAGGGACTGTGTTCCACAGTCTGTGTTTATAGGGACTGTGTTCCATATTCTGTGATTGTGAGGACTGTGTTCCATTGTCTGTGATTGTGGGGACTGTGTTCCATTGTCTGTGTTGTCAGGACTGTGTTCCATAGTCTGTTTTTGTGGGGAATGTGTTCGCTAATCTTGTTACCTAGTCTTTGTTACATAGTCTGTGTTTGTAGGGACTGTATTATATTGTCTGTGTTTTTAAGGACTGTGTTCCATAATCTATATTTGTAGGGACTGTGTTCCATAGTCCGTGATTGCTGGGACTATGTTCATAGTCTGTGTTTGTAGGGACTGTGTTCCATATTCTGTGTATGTGGGGACTGTGTTCTGTAGTCTTGTTACATAGTCTTTGTTCCATAGTATGTGTTTGTACAGACTGTATTCCATTTTCTGTATTTTAGGAACTGTGTTCCATAGTCTGTGATCCATAGTCAGTGTTCCAAAGTCTGTATTTGTAGGGACTGTTTTCCTTAGTCTGTGTTTCAGAGTCTGTGTTTAATAGTTTGTGTTCCATAGTCTATGTTCCATAGTCTGTATTCCACATTCTTAGTTTCGGAGACTGTGTTCCACACTCTGTGTTTGTAGGGAGTATGGTCCATAGTCTTTGGTTCATAGTCTCTGGTCCACTGCCTGTGTTTGTAGGGACTGTGTTCCATATTCTGTGTTTGTGGGGAATGTGTTCTATTGTCTGTGTTTGTGGGGACTTTGTTCCATAGTCTGTGTTTGTGGGGACTGTGTTCCATAGTCTTGTCTCATATTCTGTGTTCCATAGTCTGTGTTTGTAGGGACTATATTCCATAGTGTGTGTTTGTTTGGACTGTGTTCCATACTCTGTGTTTATAAGGAATGTGTACCACAGTCTGTGTTCCATAGTCTGTGTTCCAAAATCTGTGTTTGAAAGGACTGTGCTCCAAAGTCTGTGGACCATAGTGTGTGTTCTTTAGTCTGTGTTTAATAGATTGTGATCCTTAGTCTGTGTTCCATAGTCTGTGTTTGTCGAAACTGTGTTCCATAATCTATGTTTGTAGGGATTGTGTTCCATAGTCTGGGTTCCACAGTCTTTGTTCAACAGTCTGTGTTTGTAGGAACTGTGTTCAATCGTCTGTGTGTATAGGGACTGTGTTATATAGTCTGTGTTTTAGGGACTGTGTTCCATACTCTGTGATTGAATGGACTGTGTTCCATAGTCTGTGTGTATAGGGATGGTGTACAATAGTCTGTGTTTGTAGGGACTGTGTTCCATACTATGTGTTTTGGGGACTGTGTTCCATAGTCTGTGTTTTTGGGGACAGTGTTCCATAGTTTGTGTTTGTCGGGACTGTGTTCCATAGTCTGTGTTTGTGAACACTGTGTTCCAAACACTATTTTTGTAGGAACTGTGTTCCATTATCTTTGTTCAACTGTCTGTGTTTGTAGGGATGTGTTTCATAGTCTGTGTTTGTAGGGACTGTGTTCCATAGTCTGTGTTTTTGTGGACTGTGTTCCATAGGCTGTGTTTTTCGGGACTGTGTTCCATAGTATGTGTTTGTGGGCACTGAGTTACATTGTCTGTGCCTGTTGGGACTGTGTTCCATAGTCTGTGTTTGTGGGCACTGTGTTCCATAATCTGTGTTTGTAGGGACTGTGTTCCATCATCTATGTTCCATAGTCTTCGTTCAACAGTCTGTGTTTGTAGGGACTGTGTTCCATAGTCTGGGTTTATAGGAACTGTTTTATGT
>JAQHUG010001039.1:29142-40156 GCA_028555095.1 Dicrostonyx torquatus | reverse complement strand
CTGGAGCTGTCTCCACAGCTGACCTACCAATGTTGCAGTACTCCAAACCCTCTCCCCACCTCATCCCCCCTCCCTTTCCCTGGCTTTTATCATGCTGATATTTGGGGAAGATATTGAATAAAGTGAATCTTTGCACTTGAAAAAAAATCTATCAGTGTAATCCATCATATAAATAAACAGAAAAAAAGCATATGATCATTTCATTAGATGGTGAAAAAGCATTTGACAAAATTTAACACCCCTTCATGATAAAGGTCTTAGAGGGATTAGGGATACAAGGATTATATCTAAATATAATAAGTGCAATATACAGCAAACATACAGCTAATATCAAATTAAATGGAGAGAAACTCAAAGTGATTCCATTAAAATCAATAACAAGACAAGGCTGTCCAATCTCTCTATATCTATTCAACATAGTTCTTGAAGTTTTAGTAATAGCAATAAGACAACAAAAGGAGATCAAGGGGATTCAAATTAGAAAGAATGAAGTCAAACTTTTTTGTTTTATTTTTTATTACTTTATCAATAATACCAATCAAAATTCCCACTTCCTCCCCTTCTCCCATTCCCCTCCCTCTTTCCCACAAACCCTCCCCCACACTCCCCTGAAGTCCTAAGAGAGGGCAAGGCACTCTGCCTTGTGGGAAGTCCAAGCCCCTCCCCACTACATCCAGGCTTAGGATGGTATGCATCCAAAGAGAATAGGATCACAAAAAGCCAGTACATGCAGTAGAGACAGATCCCAGGCATTATCGTTGGCCTCTATGTGTGCCCCAACTGTCAAAATCATTCAGTGTCCAGTTTGATACTGTACTCATTCATTACAAGCCCAGCTGGAGTTGGTAAGTTCCCATCAGCTCAGGAACACTATCTCAATGGATGAAATAAACCCTCGTGGTCCTGACTTCCTTGCTCATATATTCTCCATCCTTCTGGTTCTCAACTGGAACTTGGGAGTTCAGTCCAGTGCTCTAATGTGGGTCTCTATCTCTGTCTCCATCTGTCACAGGACAAAGGTTCTATGGTTATATTCAAGATAGTCATCCGTCTGACTACTGAGCAAGGCCAATTCAGGCACCCTCTTCTCCACTACCCAGGGTCATAGCTGGGGTCATCCCCGTGGACTCCTGGGAACCCCTCCGGTCTCAAGCTTTTTACCAACTCCAAAACGGCTCCATCAATTAAGATGTCTCCTTACCTGTTCCCATATCTATGCTTCCTTCAACTGAACTATCCCACTCCCCCAAGCTTTCCCCTGCCCTCCCCTCCTCCCCTCTTCCTCTCCCTCTCCCCTTTCCTCTAAACCCCCACTGCCATGCTCCCAAATTTTGCCTGGTGATCTTGTTTTCTTCCAAATTCCAGGAGGATCTATACATGTTTTTCTTTGCGTTCACCTTATTACTTAACTTATCTAGGATCATGAACTATAGGCTCTTCGTTTATGGCTAGAATCCACTAATGAATGAGTACATACCATATGGATATTTTTTGGTCTGGGTTATCTCACTCAAGATAATGTTTTCTACTTCCATTCATGGTAATGCCTCCTTTATTGTATAGGATTGTGTTAGCTATCCTGGGTTTTTGTTTTTCTCTATGAAGTTGATTATTGTTCTTTCAAGGTCTGTGAAGAATTGTGTTGGGATTTTGATGGGGATTGCATTGAATCTATAGATTGTGTTTGGTATGATTGCCTTTTTTACTATATGGATCCTGCCTTTTCTAGAACAGGGGAGATCTTTTCATTCTCTGGTATCTTCTTTAATTTCTTTCTTCAAAAACTTAAAGTTCTTGCCAAATAGGTCTTTCATTACCTTGGTTAGAGTTATTCCAAGATATATTATGTTAGTTGTGGCTATTGTGATAGATCATATTTCTCTGATTTTCCTCTGATCTTCTTTATCATTTGTGTATGTATAGGAGGGCTACTGATTTTTTTTAGTTGATCTTGTATCCTGCCACATCACTAAAGGCATTTCTCAGCTGAAGGAATTCTTTGGTAGAGTTTTTGAGGTCATTTATTTACACTATCATATTATCTGCAAATAACAAAAGTTTGACTTCTATGTAAGATGTCAAACCTTTGTCATTTGTAGATGAACAATCCTATACAATAAAGGAAGGTCTGGAGGTATTACCACACCTGACATCAAGCTCCATTACAGAGCTACAGTAATGAAAACAGCTTGGTACTTGTGTAAAAACAGACATTGAACAATGGACTTAAATTGAAGACCCGGATATTAATCCACACACCTATGAACACCTGAGTTTTGACAAAGAAGCTAAAATTATACAATGGAAGAAATAAAGCATCTTTAACAAATGGTGCTGGCATACCTAGAAGTCAACCTGTAGAAGAATGAAGATAGATCCATATCTATCACCATATATAAAACTCAAGTCCAAATGGATTAAAGACCTCAATATAAATCCGGCCACACCTGATAGAAGAGAAAGTGGGAAGTAGCCTTCAATGCATGGGCATAGAAGACTACTTCCTATGTATAACCCCAGTAGCACATACAACAAGAGGAACAATGAATAAATGGGACTTCCTGAAACTGAGAAGCATCTATAAAGCAAAGGGCACAGTCATTAAGACAAAAAAGCAACCTACTGAATTGGAGAAGATCTTCACCAACCCCACATCAGACAAAAAGCTGATCTCCAAAATATATAAAGAACTCAAGAAACTAGACATTAAAATTCTAAATAACCCAATTTAAAAATGGGGTACTGAACTAAAGAGATAATTTCTCCACAGAAGAATTTCAAATGGCCCAAAGATAATTAAGGGCATGTTCACCTTCCTTAGCTATCAGGAAAATGCAAATCAAAATAACTCGGAGATACCAACTTATACCTGTCAGAATGGCTAAGATCAAAAACACTAATGATAGCTTATGTTGGAAAGGATGTTCATTAAAGGGAACATTCATCCATTGCTGGTAGGAATGCAAACTTGTACAACCACTTTGGAAATCTGTATGATGGTTTCTCTGAAAATTGGGACTCAACCTACCTCAGGATCCAGCAATACTACTATTGGGAATATACCCAAAAGATGCTCATTCATATTACAAAAGCATCTCTTCAACTATGTTCATAGCAGCATTATTTGTAATAGCCAGAACTTCGAAACAACCTACATGCCTCTCAACTGAAGAATGGATAAAGAAAGTGTGGCAATCTATACTTTAGAGTACTACTCAGCGGTAGAAAACAAAGTCATCTTGAATTTTGCATGCAAATGAATGGGATTAGAAAACACTATCCTGAGTGAGGTAACTCAGACCCCCCAAAATTAATATGGTATGTTCTCACTCACACGTAGATACTAGCTATATACAAAGGACATTGATCCAATAGTTCATGATCCTAGAGAAGCTAAGTAATAAGGTGAACCCAAAGAAAAAAACATATGTAGACCCACCTGGAAATTGGAAACTGACAAGTTCACCTGACAAAATTTTGAGCATGGGGGTGGGGGATAGAAAGAAAGGAAGAATGGAAAAAGGNATAGTTCATGATCCTAGAGAAGCTAAGTAATAACGTGAACCCAAAGAAAAAAACATATGTAGACCCACCTGGAAATTGGAAACTGACAAGATCACCTGACAAAATTTTGAGCATGGGGGTGGGGGATAGAAAGAAAGGAAGAATGGAAAAAGGAGGGGAGAAGAGGAGGGTTGAGGAGAACTTGAGAGAATGGGATAGTCGAGATGGAGGAAGGACAGATATGAGAGCAAGAAAAGAGGTATCTTGAGGGAGCCGTTATAGAGTTAGCAAGAAACCTGGCTCTAGAAAAACTCCTAGGAATCCACAAGAATAACCCCAGATAAGACCCTATGCAATAAAGGAGAGGGTGCTTTGCCCTGTAGTTAGATTGATGATTATCTTAAATATTACTATAGAAGCTTCATCCAATAACAGAGGCAGAGACCACATCAGAGATCTGGACTGAGATGCCAAGGTCCACTTGAAGTGTGGAAGGAACGAGAATATGAGCAAAGAGGTCAACACCATGAAGGGTTCAATCCACTGAAACAGTTTACCTGAGCTAATTGAAACTCTCCAACTTTAGCTGCACTGGGATGAAACAAGCATAGGACTAAACTATTCCCTCTTAATGTGCAGGACAGTCGAATGGCTGGGGCAGACTGAGGGGACACTGGCAGTGGCACTGGGACTTATTTTTACTACATATACTGACCATTTGGAATCCTATTCTCTTTGTATTTATACCTTGCTTAGCCTAGATGTAGTAGGGAGGGACTTGGACTTTCCACAAAGCAAAGTGAGTTTCCCTCTCTGAGGATTAAAATAGGGTAGTGAGGGAGGGTACGTGGAGGGAATGGGAGGAGGGAATGAAATGGGAATTTGGATTGGTATTTTTTTTAAAAAAATCTAATAAAAGATCAGATTTGATTAGGAGAGACACCCCTGAAAATCCTGACTACAGACATAAGCAAATAAAATTAAGAAACTACAAAACAGAGCAAGGATACCATACACTTATGAAAAGGAGTGGCCCAGGTGATCCATCCTCTCAGAATGCATTTTTCTCAGGGTTCTGAATTCAGAAGGGTTTAAAAATTAGTGGTTGAAATGGTCCAGACTCACTGACTACTGCATCCAAAACTTTAAATGAACCTTGCTTATCCATTCACACTAAAACTGGACAACAACTAGCTTCCCTAGGATTTGAATATTATCTTAATTTTTTCAGGGACCCTTAATTATGCCAGTGCCCAAAGCAATAAGAAACAATCTAGAGAACATGACCCACAGTTTTCCAAGAGGTAAGGTTTTAAGTACTTTTTGGTTAATCAATATGTTACTAATATTTGTTATCATCTACCAGAGTTGGTCACAAGTTGGTTTTGGCCATAGTTAAGGAGGTACTAAGAAAAGGAAATTAGCATCATGGATATCATTCTGAAAATAAAATGGGGAAATACAGAAATAATAGCATAAAAGGATAGTTTTTGAGTCTACTTTTAAATTACAAGAGCAAATGCTAGTCTTAAATATTTTACTATGATATAGATTTTTATGTATTGATAAAAGTTTGACTATTCTTGCTATTCTGTATATATGTTTCTACTCTTGTTTAAGGTATTGTACCTATGCATCTCAATTATAAAAATATAATGTAAAATTAAGAATATGATTTATTAGTTATCTATAATAATCAAACTTGTAGTTATGTGGTATGTTTTCGAGGTTAAACAGATATATTTTAGATAGATGGGTGATCTTTAGACACTTCAAAGATATAGAGAATATGCATTTAAAAAGTTTTAATAGCATGAAGCTTTTCATGACAATGGGACACATCTGCTACTGACAGCATGTATCTGTTTAGTAGAAGATAATGGGCACTGAAGAACCTCCATATGGATTTTGCTTTCTTTGTGGCAAAACCAGAAACTCTGAGTCCCCAAATTAAAGGCTTTCTTGTAAAAATTGTCTTGGTCATAATATTTTGTCACAGCAATAGTAAAGTATCCAAGATAATTACCTTTTTAATAAGTAGAGAAATTAATACTTCATTAAAGCCTTCTCCCATCCATGCATATGATAAAAGAGTTGATACCCTAGCAGAGGACCTGTGGTCAGGAAATCCTGCTTTCAATGACAAATGGACTATAGATTTTGAGAAAAATCTGTTCCCACTATTAGCTTGTCTGAATACTAGTCTCTTAAATTTTTCAAATATTCAAAACTTATTTTTATTTTATATGTACTGGTGATTATCTTGCATAAATGTTTGTGTATCATAAGAGTGCAGGCGACTCAAAGGTCAAAAGAGGGGATCAGAAGTTATTGGTAGTGTTTAGCAGTTATGTGGTTGCTGGAAATAAAACCTAGGCCCTCTTGAAGTGTTGCCTGTGCTCTTAATGACTGAGGCACCTGCCCAGCCTACTTATTCATGATTTAATGATACAGCTACACACACACACATACATACACATATTTCTATATACATACATATATATTCTTTTTTACTATATATATTTATATGTATGTGTGTGTGAGAGAGAGGGACAGAGAGACAGACAGAGAGAAATTTGACATCATGTCTGAATTTTAGGTGGTGTAGTAATTCTAGTGCTCACTCAGAAAAAGGTACTTTTTGTACAAGTCATCAAAAGCATTCTGGGTTTTTATTGTTAGTGCTGGGCAAGACGACAGAGATTTAGAACTTAAAAAGTTTCTTTGATAGCTATAAAAAACATTGACTATTAAATCCTGCCTAAGAGAAATGTTGTCAGCAGCTGGAGACCATAGAAGGAGAAATTTCAACAACCTTGACTCTCACTTCTGCTTCCTGTGGTAGTTTAGGTCATGGCTTGTGTCAGTGTGGGAGGAGTACTCAAACTTTGTAGACAGTAAAAAGTTGCAACGTCTTCAGGCTGCAGACCACCAATCTTGAAAGAATACTGTGTGCCAGATCCACTGCCACTGAACCTTGATGGGACCCCATCTTCCAAGCTGTTTGTACTGTAGATCAGGAGTTTAGGAGGATTCCCTGGTTTCTGCTGATACCATGCTAAAGCACCATAAATATCCTCACTTGCCTGGCATGTGATGGTGACACTGTCTCCCAGGGATGCAGACAGGGAGGCTGGAGACTGGGTCATCTGGATGTCACATCTTGCACCTGAGATTGGAAAATTGAAAACAGGTTTTCACACAATTAATTCTATTATAAGAGGACTTTCCCTGAGACCAGGAAGCATTGACCAGAGGCAGCTGATTAAATTTCCAATGCTGTCTTCCTTACCTGCTAAGCAGAGCAGCAGCAACCCCAGGAGTTGAGTTGGGCCCCTCATGTCTGTTCTGTGACCTGTGTGAGACTGACTCCAGCACAAGGTGTGACCTGATTATGAAGGAATCCTCATGGCAATGGGCCGTGTTATGAACACATGCAAATCAGCAAGTCTGTGCACAGTCCAATGATTGGTCAGGTCAGTGATTCATTAAAGGCCTATGAATCCTTTGTGTCACAGATCACAGAGGCAATAAAGGTTTATTTATATGGAATATACCCCTGTTTTGGAGACAAAAGAACAACACCAGTCTATGAGTTGCACCTTTTTTTGATTTCTCTCATTTTTAAATATATGTTTTCCTATTCAATTCCTCTCCATGTCATGGGCTGTGACATATGTTACCATATTAAACAGTATATAAATGGTTACAGGATCCTTTCATAGGTATCTGTAGATGCTGTTACTGTGGTGAGATTCAACTATTTTACTGTTTTATGTAAGACTGAATTTTAATTGTACCAAATCTTCCCTGGCTTTCCTCTCACTAATGCTTCCCAATTCCTAAATAATTTTTCCTAATCTTGCAATTCTTGGCCTTTTTAAAATACTAATTCATTTCACAAATTATGTATATATAAGTATATACATACAAAATGTATTAAATTTATACAATATATGCAAAATGAATACACAACACTGTTGGGTCTGTATAATGATATTAGTTGTGTGTATGTTTTCAAGTAAATCATTGGGCCATGGACAACTGATTGCTGTGCTTTTTCCTAGGAAGGAAGACTTCCCCCAGCTTTATTTAGTTTTCTATAGTTCTTTATATAGAGTTGAAGTCTAATGACTTTTTCCCATCTACTTTGGCGTTTCATTGGTATCCTACTTATTCAGATCACATTTGGGCTTTCATGTTGGTGAGATTTTATAGGAATAGCTTTTGATATTACTAGGAAACATAACCTCAGAGCAAAAGCACTGATGCTCTGACTTTTCTAATCATTCTACCTTCTTTTTCAAAATGTTTCTTGAGCCTTGCATATTGGAGTAGTATGCAGATACATCCATTTGGGCTTTATCTCAACAACTCACCCACAAGCGTCTTGCTAGTAATGATTCTCAGAGGAGAAATAGAATATCAGAAGACATGGTTTGTAAAGAAGGACAATGTCTCACATATCTCATTTTTTTTCCAGACAAATAGTTTTATTTCACTTATTTATGACAACTCAAGTACTCATGAAATACTATCAAGTCCTGGGGAACTCCTTTATCCAATGGCTTTTGAGATGCTGGACCAGGTTGTGCATGGTCTTGGGTACTAGAAACATGTGTGCCGTCTCTGTTTCTCTGTCTCTGTCTCTCTTAGCTGCTGTATTTGGTTCCTGTTCTCTACTCATACAGAGGACTGTAGTTCTGTGAGTCTATCCCTAAATGAAGAACCCTTTAATATACTCTATTCTGAGCTAGTGTGGGATCACGTTATCATGTTCAAATACAACTAAGTAGGTGGATATGGTAAGAAACTGATTGACCTGAAAACCAATGGCAATGATGACTCTGACATGTTTTTGTAGAGTTTGCTATGAGGGAGATATAAAAGAATCCTTTGAGATCACAATGGAGATATTACAACGGTGTGGAAAGTTCTTCTGTCTGTGTGTTGCTTTTCTTGGTTAATTAATAAAGAAAATGCCTTGGCCTGTTGATAGGGCTGGAAAGATGGCTCAAAGATTAAGAGTACTGACTGCCTACTTCCTCCCAGAATTCAGTTCCATCTTCCTCCTCTACCTAAGTTCTGCCCAAGGTGGCACACAGGCCATGGGGGAGGTGGGGGAGCAGCGGGCGGGAGATGAACCTGGTTGCCAGCGGCCCAGGAAGCACAATGCACCTCGTGATGCCACCACCTATAGGAGCAGTCGGTTACATGCCCATCTTTGCTTTAAGAAGAGAGAGTTCTAAAATTAGTCTTGGCTATGAATCCTGTTTTCTAGATGTGAATATCTGTAGGGGAAAAACCTAAAAATATATAAGTTTTAAGAAGGTCATTTTTTTTATGTATTATAGAATCCCAGATGCGTAAATATCATGACTCTGATGTGTTACTTTTGGACATGTGATGAGACAGAGCATGGAGGTACAGGGTGTGTAATGCAGATCAAATTCATTCAGAGAATAAATGAAAAATCAAATGAGATTGATAATGACAGTAAGAGACTATATACCAAGTGCAAGGTACTAAACCTATTCTTCAGAAACACTCTGTAGTGACTTTCTTCTTTTAATTAAATCCAGTCTCTTAGGATATTCCTTTTATTAGTGTTACCATCTATTAGGGATTGAATTTTCAAGGCAGGAATTAGGAATAACATTATAGATTGAAACTGACATTTTTTCTCTGACATCTAAACTATGAGACCTGTCTAACAAAGCAAAGTTTACTGAGATAATTTAAGACTCCCTCACTTCTTACAGCTCCTGTATTTCATAAAGGGTGAATTTAAACACCCCATGTGAAATATAAGACATGATTTTAGGTATAAGATCACACATAATCTTTCAAAGGAAGCTGCAAGTTATTGTGTTAAAACGTTGTAATCATGAAATTTGTAACACTCACTGAGGAGGACAACTTATGTAAATATAGTCTATGCTACATATACAATTCTCAAAAGGAAAACAAAAGGGGAAAAGCAAAAAAAAAGTGAGCTATGCACTTATAACAGACAAAGGAAAATGGTAAACATTCACTTTTCTAAATGAACATACAGGAAAATTCAAAGCAGGGAGTGAAAGAAAGATCATAACTAACCAGTGTAAATAAATCCTGGGATTCTCTGTTTATTACATGGTGGTTTACATGAACACACATGCTTGGTTAGCTCTAAATCAATGGCTTGGTTCTCTGTACTCACATATTATCTGTCTTGAATTGGCTCCACATTTTGCCTAGAGTTTTCATTTAACATATTCAATGTTCATGGCATCTCTTTAGCCCTAATAAATTTATTGTATGCTTAGGTTCAACTTCAGAAATTTATCCATTGCTTTAGTAACTACTCATATGAATATCAGTTATGTCATATATACTGTCTGGCTTCAAAGAGTCATTAATATGAAATTTTATGGGAAGCTAACATGCAACCATCAGTTCTTACATTCTCCATTTCTGCAAATTTGGCACCAATTGGCAGTGATTCTGTGACAAAGCTTCTCAACTTTGTCACATTCTATCCATGAGTCTGGGGTATACTGTATACCTGAACTGCAATTCTTGATTTAAAAATTTCCACTAAATTAGTTCTACGTAGATATGAAAGAGTCTAAATATTAATACTGTGGAGACCATTTTTTCTTTTTATTATTGTTTCTTTGAGAAGTTTATATTGTATCTTTTGATCATTTTCACTCAATTACTCCCAACTCCTTCCCAAACAATCTCTCCTCTGTCCACTTTTCTCCACTTTCTTTGCTTGATATTTTTCCACTTTAGGACACATTGTATTATAAAATCTCCTCAAATGATAGGTGAATGAGTCAGAGATTTTAGTGAAAAAAATCCATACTAGGGCAATATGAGGTGTGCCTTGCCCTCTATTTCCATTTATGTTTTATGGACTGATATAAAAGGGGTTCAACATATTTTATATAGCCAATTAAACAAGAAAATTGACTTTCATCTAAAACTGATTTGCCATTTCTACCATTTCCATATCCTTGAGTTACCTACTGGATAAATATGTCCATTAACAAAGATCATATTGAAACCCAGACATGTCTGCATTTAGATTCCATTCCCAGAACCCACTGAACTTGTAACATTTGCCAAAACACTTGTGTGCTTTGATGAGATCACAAACTATACCAAGGGTGTACTCAGTTTTTAATAAAATGATGCACCGTGTAATGTAAGTTTTAAAAGCTTTTATGCATTTTGGATGATATTTTAGTATGTATAAGTTTGTACTTAAATGAGGTTTTGTGCACCATGTGCAGGAAGGTTCTAGAGGAGTCCAGTAGAGAGAAGTTGTGAACCACTTGATGTGGTTTCTCGAAACAAAACACAGGTAGTCTTGTTTGCAAGAGCAGTAAATGCTCTTGACTGCTTAATCATTCATACACATTAGAATACTACTCAGCGGAAAAAAATAATGAAATCCTGAATTTTGCATGCAAATGGATGGAAATAGAAAACTCCATCCTTAGCGAGATATCCCAAACCC
>JAQHUG010001035.1:35174-57098 GCA_028555095.1 Dicrostonyx torquatus | reverse complement strand
TACAGAATGTGTGTGTCCTTATGAGCATGCATGTAGATTACAGAATGTGTGTGTCCTTATGAGCATGCATATAGGCTACAGAATGTGTGTGTCCTTATGAGCATGCATATAGGTTACAGAATGTGTATGTCCTTATGAGCATGTATGTAGGTTACAGAATGTGTGTGTCCTTATGAGCATGCATATAGGCTACAGAATGTGTATGTCTTTATGAGCAGCTTTGCTTTCATGGAGGATGAATGATGCACCACACACTAAATTTACAATGCGTGGAAAAATCACATTTTCACTTACCTAACACTCATTTTTAAAAAATTATTTGTGTGTGTATGTGTTTTGTGTGTGTGTGTGAGTGTGTGTTGTGTTACATGTGTGTACCCACAGAATCTAGAAGAAGGTGTCAGATCCCTTGGAGCTGCAGTTATAAAACTTGGTGAACAACACAACATGAATGCTGGGATCTGAACTATGGACCTCTTGATAGCAGCAAGCGCTCTTAACTGCTGAACCGTCTCTCCAGCCTGCATTCTTCTTTATTTTTCACACACATCCAAGATGTTTTTCACACACTAAACCAGCCATGCACAAGAAGTATCGTGGGCCTAGAAACTATTCCATAGTGATGCTCTATCAAATATGCACCGTGCACTGTGTTAGATCACGGGAAGGAAGAAAGAGTAGCCACAGTCTCTCACCATGAGAAGCCTCACTGTTTCAACAGCGCCAGCTAGCTTCCTTCATAGAGGGAGCGCTGTATCTGTGCGCAGCCACCTCTTTCAGAAGCAAAGACAAGTTGCTTTTCATGTACTATGCTGCTATGCCTATGAGCTGTAAGAGGGATGTCTTGATAGTTCGTGTCGACTTTTGACGTTTCTCACATTGCGTGCTCCCATGGAAACAAAGAAAACATCTCATTATCAGGTACCTGATATTTTGCTTTCTCAAAGTCACAAACAAGATGCTTTTTGTGTACCTAATGTGATATTCATGTCTTCATAAAACATTTTTGTTGGTTCTGAAGAAAAAAGACATCACATTTTTCTCATTGAATAGAAGAGGATTTTTTTTCAGGCTTTGAACTGGCTCACTCTATAAGGCTCCAGTGAGGGTCTTTTGAGATAGTAAATGCAGAATTTATGAACATTGAGGAACATGCATTTTTTAAAACAAGGTTGGTGCTAGATAAAGACATGATGCTGGGCGCTGTCATGGAGGGAGGTAGAGAATGCATTGCCTGGCACCTGGCTTCCTTCCCACAGACAAAAACAAGGTGCTTTTGACAGAGTGAACGCAGCATTTATGAGCACTAGGAAACGTGTTCTAAAATAGCTCACAATGATACTGAATGAAATATCATAGGACTTCATACTAATCAATTTCAGGCAAAGGAAGAGCAAGCACAGTGACAGACATCATACATTCTTTAAAATCAAAAGCAAGGGGCTTTGGCACTCTGAGTGAAAGTTCAGCTTTCACTCATGAAATGGAAGAAGAAAACACATTGTTTGTTTACATTTTTTAAAATTTCATTTTTCATTTCAACCACAATTCTCCCTCTCATTCCTCCTCCAACCCTCTCCTCTCCACGCCCGTCCAGTCCACCACCTCATCGACTCCTCCCAGTGTGTAAGGGCTCCCATGGGGAGTCTGGCACATCAAGTTTGGGCAGGACCAAGGCCCTCCCTCCATATTAAGACTGAGCATGACATCCCACCCTAGAGAATGGGCTCCAACAAGGCAGCTCATGCACCAGGGATAAGTCCTGGTCCTACTGCCTGGGGCCCCACAGATAGTCCAAGCTTCACCACTGTCTCCCACATATGGAGGGCCTAGTTCTGTCCCATGGAAACTCCACAGCTGTTGGTCTAGGGTTCATGAGTTTCCACAAGCTTGGTGCAGTTGTCTCTATGCATTTCTCCATCATGATCTTGATGTCCCTTGCTCTTATGTTCCCTTCTTCCTCTCTCCAGTTGGATTCCTGGTGCTCAGCCTGGTGCTTAGTTTTGGATCTCTGCATCTGGTTCCACCAGTTACTTAATGAGATCTCCATGAAGACGGTTGGGGTACTCATCAATCTGTTGCAGGTGAAGGCCAGGTTAGGCATCCTCTCCACTATTGCTAGGAGTCTTAGCTAGGATAATCCTTGTGGACTCATGGGAATTTCCCTAGCACCAGGTTTCTCCCTTACCCCATAGTGGTTCTCTCTATCAAGATCTCTTTCATTGTTCTCCCTTTCTGTCACACCCCACCCATCCCTTTCCATCATGTTTTCATCCCCCACCCCCTTTACTTCTCCTCATAGGCCCCAGTTTCCCCAGAAGATCTCATCTAATTCCCCTTCCAAGGGCAATCCATGTGCCCCTCTTACTCTTTGGTCTTCCTTGTTACCCAGCTTCTCTGGAGCTGTGAATTACAGTCTGGTTATCCTTCACTTTACATCTTAATATCCACTTATGAGTGAGTGCATACCATGTTTGTCTTTCTGGGTCTAGGTTACCTCACTCGAGATGGATTTTCTAGTTCCATCCATTTGCCTGCAAACTTCATGATGTCATTGTTTTTTACAGCTCCATTGTGTAAATGTATCACATTTTCTTTATCTATTGTTCAGTTGAGGGGCATCTAGTTTGTTTCCAGTTTCTGGCTATTATGAATAAGGCTGCTATGAACATTGTTGAGCAAGTGTCCTTGTGGTATGATTGAGTATCTATTGGGTATATGCCCAAGAGTATCATTGCTGGGCCTTGAGATAGATTGATTCCTGATTTTCTGAGAAACCGCCATAGTGATTTCCAAAGTGGCTGTACAAGTTTTTGATGGCTAAGGATGTTGAGCAATTCCTCAAATGTCTCTCAGTCATTTGAGATTCTTCTGAGAATTCTATGTTTAGCATTCTACCTCGTCTTTTAATTGGATTACTTTGCATTTTAATGTCTTTATATATTTTAGAAATCAGCTCTCTCTCAAATGTGAGGTTTCATTCTATAGGCTGTCGTTTTGTCTTATTTACCACGTCCTTTGCCTTACAGAACCTTTTCAGTGTCAGGAGGTCCCATTTATTGATTGTTGCTCTCAGTATCTGTGCTATTGGTGTTATATTTAGGAAGTGATCTCCTAGAAAACGTATTCTTTTATCTCGAAAGGTCTTGTTTATTCCCCAAGGCTCAAGCAAGCATCTTTCACAGAGAAGATACAGCAATTATGAACACCGAAGAGTGTATTTCACAAAGCAGTTTGGTTTAATTGTGTGTGAATGATGAAACTAAATGAGCTCACAAAGGGAAGACAAACACATCGCTGGGCATCTGACAGCCTTCTCATCTCAAAGACGCAAACAAGAAGCGTTTCGCAGTTAACATAGCACCTAGGAACACTGATGAGAGTGTGCTTTTAATAACCAGTTTATTCTGAAGCTAGATGAAGCTAAAGTCTCCTCGTGAAATGGAAGATAAAAGCCACACTGCCAGGTGTAGGACAGTCAATGCACAAAGGATGCAATGTTTATAAGCATGAAATGATGTGGGTTTATTAAGCTTTTTGGTCTGGGATTAAAGAAGCACAAAACTAAATTTCTTCCAGTCAAAGGTCAGGGAGCAAGAGTCTGTGGAATACTCAGCCTTAAACGAGATATTTATACCACACTAGTGAGTCTCAGGGATCGTTGTAGAAGAGAAGAAAGAAAGATCGTAAGAGTCAGAGGTACAGACAGACAACAAGGAAACTGTGTTGTCTGGACACATCAGAACAGTTTGCATGTACTCCGCTGTTGTTACAGTGTTGTCTGATCACATCAGAACAGTTTGCATGTACTCCACTGTTGTTACAATGTTGTCTGGACACATCAGAACAGTTTGTGTGTACTCCGCTGTTGTTAAAGTGTTGTCTGATCACATCAGAACAGTATGTGTGTACTCCACTGTTGATACAGTGTTGTCTGATCACATCAGAACAGTTTGCATGTACTCCACTGTTGTTACAGTGTTGTCTGATCACATCAGAACAGTTTGTGTGTACTCCGCTGTTGTTACAGTGTTGTCTGATCACATCAGAACAGTTTGTGTGNTCCGCTGTTGTTACAGTGTTGTCTGATCACATCAGAACAGTTTGCGTGTACTCCGCTGTTGTTACAGTGTTGTCTGATCACATCAGAACAGTTTGCATGTACTCCGCTGTTGTTACAGTGTGCAAGCCCAAGCAGAAAAACACAATCACGGCATAGAGAGGGGAGGTGGCATGAAGTACCATGCCTAGCCGAGGGAGCTACTGACAATTGATGGGTTCTGGGGAAAGGAGAGTCAGTTTCTTTAAGGGGTTAGCTCCTGGTATGTCAAAGTGGATGGTCACATACTCAAAGCATATGGACAGCACAAATTGGACTAGATGGATTTAAAAGGTTGAAGACACAAAGTTGGGTGGGTATGGGGTGGGGGTGGGGGCCTGGAGGGAGTTAGGGTAGGGAAGTGATCAAAATATGTTATATGAAATTTTTAAAAAACAAATTCTCAAATAATTAAAAATACAGATTTTGAAAATACTTGATTTTTTAAAAAGGGCTCAAAGAAGCCCCTCCCACCATACAGAGCTTTTATAATCGTTAATAAATGCATATTTACAAAATAGTTGGGCTCAGTGAAAAACACATCTCATACTAGGTGTCTCCTGGGAGGGAAGAAGAAGTCGTGTTAGTAATTCTCCATCTCAGAGAGGGAGAACAATGAAAGAGATCTTGATAGAGAGAACCACTATGGGGTAAGGGAGAAACCTGGTGCTAGGGAAACTCCCATGAGTCCACAAGGATTATCCCAGCTAAGACTCCTAGCAATAGTGGAGAGGATGCCTAACCTGGCCTTCACCTGCAACAGATTGATGAGTACCCCAACCGTCTTCATGGAGATCTCATTAAGTAACTGGTGGAACCAGATGCAGAGATCCAAAACTAAGCACCAGGCTGAGCTCCAGGAATCCAACTGGAGAGAGGAAGAAGGGAACATAAGAGCAAGGGACATCAAGATCATGATGGAGAAATGCATAGAGACAACTGCACCAAGCTTGTGGAAACTCATGTCTCCAAGACACAAAGAGGAATGTGGATACAACATTTGGATACAATGTTACAACATTGTAAACATTTGTCTGTATAAATCAGTTTTTTTGTTGCACAATGCAACATATGTTTCAAGCTTAATTGTCACATGATCACCTGCAGGAGTGTAAGGACCTCTCTGCCAAGTGCACAGAGGGGCATCTTATCACAGAGAATATGGAGAGCCTTAAGGAATGTGTGCTTCTAAACATAGTTGTGTTAATCCTAAGGCGAAGACGCCCCACACGCTAAGTTGTCTCATAGAAGAAAACACATCCAAAGGCGCAAAGGTTCTGACTAACATTGCTCTGTTAAAAACCCATGTAAGCCTTCTCCACACCACGCAGTGTTTATGAGCACCGAGAAGTATGTCTTTAGAGCACAGGGCTGACGTTGTAGGAAAGGTGCATTAACTTCTGCACAGTGTCACGGAAGGGAAATAGCACACACTGTCAGGGCAACGGTGAAGAGTCACTCTGCTGGGCTGAATTTAGAATCGTGTGCAGACAGCTCTGAGTGTATCAGGAAACTGTTTCCAGAAACATTTAATAGAGTCGTGAACACTGACCCCCTGTGTAGGCGGCACCATGCACGGGGTCTCGGACTGAGTAAGAAGGGAGAGTGAGCACCGCATCTGTGTCTGCTTCCTGACTGCAGACGTGAGGTGACCAGGTGCCTCATACACTTTCCCCAGCATGATGGGCACTATCCTCAAACTGTGGCCCAAGATACGTCTTTCTGTCCGTGCATGTGTATGTGTTTTGTATGAACACATGTGTGTTCATGTGTTTGCAAATGCATGGCATGTTTGCAAATGTGTATGTGTGAACATGTGTAACTAAGTATATGTGTATGCATTCATATTAATTCATATATAGTCATGTCTGTGTGTATGCATACTTTTGTGTGTATGTGTCTGTGTAAATATGAACATATCCTTTCCTGTATGTGTGGGTATACATATGTGCACATGTGTGCATGCCTATATTTATATACATGTGTGTCTTTATCATGTGTTTGTACAATAAAAGTGCACAAAAATGTGTTTGTATATATGCTTGTGTGCATGTATTTATATTTTTGCACACATGTACAAGTGATAGAGGGTGTTTGTGTATTTATGTTCACATATGTGTATTTGTGTTTAGGAGCATATCTATATGAACACATGTGTGGAATGTGTGTGTAGTCCTTAGTATGTCATAAGTATGCACATTCATACTTGCACATATCTCTGTATAATGCATATATGTAAGCCTATATGTGTAAACTTGTGTATTTGTTCATGTACTCCAACATATGTGCACTCCCATGTTTGTGCAAATGTACTCATCTTCTTAAATTTACTTGCATGCATTTAGGCCTGTGAACATATTTGTGTGTATTACATTTCTGTGAATGCATACATGTATCCATCTATGTGTTTCATATGTTCATATGTGCACACTTGTGTCCATAAGTTTTGAAACACACACATATATAGATACTAGAATCTATGTATATGTGTATATACATATAGTCCAATATCTACTTCTGTTCATTTTTCATGCATATATGGGGATATATCTATATATAAGTGTGTCTTCCCACATGCTTTGGTGCATACAAATGTTTGTGAGGGGGTTGGGTGTTTGCATCTGCATCTGTATGTGCAGGCTGGAGAGTACATAGTACACATATTTTTGTGCACATGTATTTATATGTCCCTATGAATGCATGTGATAATTTGGTCTTGAGATTCTGCATGTGTGTTTCTGTGTGTATGTGGCTATGCATGACTGTATGTATAAACATGTATGTCTGTACATGTATTCTGTTTATATGACTTTATGCGAGTGTTTGCTTATGCAGATATTGGTATATGTACTCATATCTCTGTGCATGTATGTGTACAAGTGTGTAAATATTGCTTGTGAATATGTATAGGGTGATTGTTGTGTGTGTATATGTATTTATGAGTCTATACTTATTTGTGCTTTGCTGAATTTGCATTTATGTGGTCATGTGCATGTGTGTATGTGTGATATTTTTCTTATATGTGTTTGCAAACACACTTGTACATATTTATATCTATTCTTATGTTTTATTTGCACTTGTGTATGTGCACATAGTTGTACTTATATACATGCTCTTATTTGTGTGTGCATGCTTATGAATGCATTTAAATTTGTACATTAATGATTACATGTGTTTGTATGCATATGTACATGAGGCCATGTATGTTGTGTATACATGAATGTACAAATGTCTTTGTAAATATGTGTGCATGCATGAGTTTGTTCCTGAGTCTTCATATGTATTAATTTGTGCACATGTGACAGCATAAATGTATGAATGTATATACATATTGCATGTATTCATTTATGCATATGGATTCTTCTGAGTTTTTGTGCTCACAAATGTGCATATATGGATAATGCATGCATGCACACATATGTGCTGGCAAGCATCATGGAGTTTATGAAGGTGTGCACGCTTGTGTACAACAGCATATATATATATATTTGAGTAAATGTGTATTGTGTATACACACATATATGCCTGACTGTTGTGTTTGTAAATGTGTCCATTTATCTACATACATCTGTGTATGCCTTGTTTTGCACTCATGTCACTTGCTCTTATAAATATATGCATGTATATGTATATTCATTTTGCTATTTTGTATGTGTCTGTATTTTCCTATATTTATGTGTATCTGCATTTTAACCCAAATGTATGTGGACATGTGTTTACAAGCATGTTTGTGTTTATGTACACAAACAGACACTTCTTAGGACTTAGCACATGTGTTTTCATAAGTCTGTGTGTTTGTATTTCTATATGTACCTTTGTGTGTACATGTATATATGTGTGTGTACATCCAAGTATTGTACTCATATGACCACATGTGTGTACATGTTGATATGTATCTTCATGTTTTTAGGCCTGTATATACATCATGTTAGAACATTTGTACCTTTGTTTATGCATGTCCTTATGCCAACTGCACATGTATGTTCAGGTATATGTGCATATGTGCATATATGTCCATTTGTCCCTCTATAAGAATACATTTGGGATCATGTATATATGCAAATGTATAAGTGTTTGTGCCTTTGCATGTGGCTGTGTGCACACATGTCTTTACATGCATCTGTATTTTGAATATACTTGTGTTCACATGTATATGCATGTATATGTGTTCATGCATAGATACGTTCTTATGTATATGTTTGCATATGAGTGTCTGCCTTTACATGTGTGTTTTAGCATATGTATGTACATATACTCATTTGTGTGTCTGTGGGCATATACATATGTGTATTATGTACAACTGTTATGGTGTTATGGTGATGTGTTCTGTGTATATGTGTTTTTGTGTACATGTCCAAATTATCATACATGCACTCAGCACACATACAAACACATTTACATAACCACACATGTTCAAATGAAGCAAACACCTCCATGCATACACAAATGTATACACAAATCCACATATATAAATGTATGTAGACACAAATGCATATGCATGGACAAACTCAGATGCCTACATGTAAATAAACACAGGTACAGACACACATTCAAACATATGAACAAAGTCATAAATGAAAGCACAAACTCATAAAAATAGGTGCTTTGCCAGCAGAAGCTCATAGGCAAAATAACACAAACTCATATCCTAACATATGTACAGGCATGACATATACATAATATGGACACAAAAATCCAAGTATGTAGCACACCAATGAATACACCATCACATACACATATACATGCACACAGCATATGATTATATATAGATATACATGCACATTTACATGTGGATACACATGCTTGTATAAATGCATATATACAATTAAGTATATATGTCAAAATCAAACCACATATGCATATACACATGCATGCATGTACAGATAAGCAAGTCACACATGTTCACACCTACATATGTAATGACTATGCATAATGCACATGCTTTCACAGATACAAATAGCCATATACATGTGAATAAACACAAAATGTACATATAAGCCTGTTAAAACACAAATACAGAAATGCATTCACAAAGGTGATAAACACATGAATATACAGACAGACAAAAGATGCACACATGTACACATATTCCAAAATCCACAAATCCACAATTGTACATTTGCACAAATACATAATCATATATGCTTATGCACAGCCACATACCAATACTCACCTGTATGTATGTCAATATGGTCATGTATATGCACACAAACTCATGGACATGCCTAGACATGTAGATATTCATTAACACATGCACATATAGACATGAATGCACATGAAAACAGACAAATGCATGGCATTCACAGGCACAGATGTATACTCTTACAAAAGAACAATCACACACACAAGCACACACAAAATATTGAACATGTAAAAGAGGTACAAATGCAGAAATGCACACTTGAAGGCAGAGACACACAATTCCACGCATATACATGTATGTAATCATACATAAATGGATGTGCACATTCAGACAGGCACTCAAATGCACATTTTCATACAGTGAGTATTGTGCTAATTTATCACATACCAAGTTCTCTCAAGGAGTGCAGGAAGCAAACACATCCACAGGCTTCTGACCTCCTGCTTTCCAAATGTTCTACTGTTTGCCTTCTTTCACTTAGTGAATAAAGTATTTAAGAGAATTAAGGAATACATGCTGAAATCTGGAATGTGTCGATGCATGAAGCAAGAGTCATCCCACTGTGTAGAAGAGGTAAACATGACCTTAGGCTTCTAAGAGTCTTCTGCGTTCAGAACTTAAAGCATGTGGTCACTAGAGTTCTGAGACACTAAGGAATGTGTTCTGAGACATTAAGTGTTGAAGCTAACTGTAAGAAAAGACAAGCTGTATTTTTCTCACTGAATTGGCTTAATCATTTCCAGTTGCGTGCATTTCCCTGAAAATGACATAACTTCATTCTTCTTTATGGCTGAAATCCATCATGTATACATAAGGTATTTTCTTTACACATTCCATTGTCATTGGAGACGGAGCTTGGGTCCAGGACTCTACTATTGTGAAGACTGCTGTAATAAACATCTGTGTGCGGTGTTGACTAGAAGGCCCCTGATTAATGTGCGTGGTTTTTTTTTTTTTTTTGTCAACTTGACAAAAGCCAGAGTTCCCTCTAGGAAGAGGGGAACTTAATCAAGAAAAAACTCCTCCAATCAGATTTCCTGGAGGACCGTATGTAAGGCATTTTCTTGATCAATGATGGACATGGGAGGGCCCAGCCAGACATGGAGGAAACAAGAGGGACAGAATGGAGATGAGGTAATGAGCCTCATGAAAAATTGTAGATGAAAAAATATGGGTTAATTTGAGCTGTAAGAGCTAGTTAGGGGCAGGCCTAACCTGAAGCTGAACTTTCATGGCCCTGGGGAGGTGTGGCCGGAAAAGACACCCAAGAAGCACCTAGGAGGCTTCTAAATTTTAAAAGGGAGGAGAAAGGGAATTTGTAAGTTAAACTGCATTTTAAGTGTAGTTAGTTAAACGTAAAGTTTGTAATCAAAGAAGGTAGAAAAGGGGAGAAAATGCAGCAGCTCTGTGCCCTCTGGGTACTCCCTCTCAACCTGCAGAGGCTGGGAACAGTGTTTATGGTGGCCATGGTGACCAATGTAAGCCAAAGGGAAATGTGTGGTGTTTGATTTACATTAGCATTTTCATCAAGGCAGCTAGCTAAAAGGGACTTTTCAGATCTGAAAATTATATCTATCACTCTATGTGGTTAGGACAAGAGGGATTTATGGTAATATATTACAAAATTCATGATTTAATGAAATCCAGCCACCTAAGCCAAATGGTGGTGCTTGACCTCTATGCAGTCCATATGAAAGGAGTTTAATGGGGGGGGGCGAGGTTAACTGAGGTCAGCACTTTTCCTAAGTCAGCTGTAGGAGAATTTAGGGCATCAGTCTCTTTATCGGGAAGGACTAAGAATCAAGCAAGCTGGGACGTGCCATCCCTATGTAGGAGGTCCGGAAAGTGAGCCATATAAAGGACTCCTCTCCTGGCCAAATGTCCTGCCAAGAAGAAGGTAGTTGCAGGGAGCTGGCTACTGAGTTTGCCTCAGGGAACAAAGCAGAGATTAGACTGTGGGAACCAGGGTTGTTGACTGCATGACTGGGTTCCTACTGGAGGTCCACAAAGTTGGGGGTGGGGAATACCAGTACGTGGGAAAAAGTTGTGCTTACTTGTCTATAGTCTGCAGAATCCTGCACCGAGAGAGTGCTTATGGCGTCACAAGGATCCACTGTGAGAATCAGTTGATATGCAAAAGGTGGTAGGCCCAGTGCCTTGCCAACTGGGTTTGCCTCCATCAGAACATATTCCTTCTGCTCTATCAGCTGAAATCTCACTGCCTGATTCTTGTAGACCACAACAATGATGAATATTTCAAAAATCTAAAAATTATGTAAAATAAATACAGCCATCACTGTAGTCAGCCACATTTGTATTGTCCATATGTACCATGAGAGTCTCCCTCCTAGTTTTTCTAACTTTCTCAGCAACCACGGTCTGACTCACAAGACTCGTGGGTCCCTGCAGATGAGAGACATGGTATGGAAGCCTCGGAGAGTCTTAAACTAGCTAGATCCCATGCTTGCTTAGCTAGTACCATCATTTCTAAACCAGTGGGAGTTTGAGATGGTGGTATTAGAGTAGCCACCAGACCAAAATAGTTAATGTGATGTTCAGTCATTGAAATCTAGGCAACAGTGGCACTCATCTTAGAAACTTATCAAGGAAGAAGACACTCACTTCCAGAGTCATATCACAATTATTGTCAACAATACACACGCAGGACAGTTAGCCTTGCATCGTTCTTCCAGGTTGGTTCCTCTTTTATAGAAAACGTACTCTGCCCCTTGAGAAGGTAATGGAGGACTGGAGAGATGAAGTGGCAGCTAAGGGCACTTGCTGCTCAATCGTGAGGACCAGAGTTCAGATTCCAGCAGCCATGTAGTGTGCCTGGCTTCTTGTGAATGTTTATAATCCCAGCTCTGTGGATCTAGTGCCCTCTTACTTAAAACTTAAGCTGGTTTGAAGGGTGCTTCTCCAGTTATGTATCTGGGAAGCTTTGTACACACACACACACACACCAATAAATCTCTTTTTTAAAAAGAAATAATGGAACACTTGAATGTTAAGGACACTAACCTTGGTCCATTGAAGTATTATTTTATCAAGAAATCATGTAACTTCCCCCATGACACCTGAATAGCACAAATATATTAATACATAGCTCAGAATGTTAAGTTCTTAGGTCCCTCTTTGGCAACAGGGTGGGAAGCCTCTGGCCTCCGCTAACTAAAGTCCTTGGACAGTGGTCACTTCCCATCATTGGCCCTTGAGTGGAGATGCTGCATGGTGTCTTATTTAGCTCCCCACCCAGTAGCTCTGACATTGACTAATATATTCAATTAGCTCGTTAATTACAGTGAGCTCACTATTAGAGTCACCTTATGGTTCTAAAACAAAAAAAATGGATGGAATATTTGCAATAGCCTCCAATAATGCCCCTGTGACTGGAGTTTTCTTTATGGTTGTTTATTGTCAACCAGTACAGAGAAAATAACAAATCTGCAATGAGAGAAAACCTACTTAGTAACCTGGTGACTTGATTTTATTCTTTTCTGGTAAGATGCTATGTAATATAACTAATTTCTGAGCTACAAAAGGTTTAAAAAAGCAACTCAGTATGGGTCTGGGGTGTGTATGTGTGCCTTTCTGTTAAGAACTTGTCTTACAAGCCGGGCAGTGGTGGCGCACGCCTTTAATCCCAGCACTCAGGAGGCAGAGGCAGGCGGATCTCTGTGAGTTCGAGACCAGCCTGGTCTACAAGAGCTAGTTCCAGGACAGGCTCCAAAGCCACCGAGAAACCCTGTCTCGAAAAACCAAAAAAAAAAAAAAAAAGAACTTGTCTTACAAATGCAAGGACCTGTGTTTGATTCCCCAGACCCACATAAAAGGGCAGGCATGGTGCAGTGCACTCATAATCTCACCATTGGGGAGGCAGAAACAGGAAGATTCTAAGTCCTGTGCATTGGTCAATCTAGCTAATCAGTGAACTCCAGGTGTTGGCAGTAGCTTCTGTCCTGTCCAGTCCTGCAGTCATTCAGCCCCAAAGAAACACAAAGAGGTCTACTTTAACTATAAGCTAGTTGGCTTATTAGCTCAGGCATCTTATTAACTCTTATAACTTATATTAACCCATAATTCTTGTCTGTGCTAGCCACGTGGCTTGGCACCTTTTATCAGAAAGGCATTCTCATCTTGCTTCCTCTGTGTCTGGATGACTGCAAACTGACCTTTCCTCTTCCCAGAATTCTCCTGTTCTCGTTGCCCTGCCTATACTTCCTGCCTGGTCACCCTACCTATACTTCCTGCCTGGCTACTGACCAAATAGCGTTTAATTAAAACAATACAAGACCATTGTCTCATCGCATCCAGGCCAAAGAGAGACCCTGTTTCCAAGGAGATAGATAAACTTCCTGGGATCTCACCAAAGGATTCCTCTGGGCTCCACCGGAGCACCATACACATGTATTTAAAAAGAAAACCAAAAGCGAAAGAGCTTCATGATGGATCAGCAAGAAACAGAAGCAGATGTCTCTTTGGCACCAAATGGCCAATCTGGGATCATGCTGTTGGAAAACTCTGAACACCTGTTGAGCTGTCTGCCTCAAGGCCAAGGTCAACCAACCACCAGAGACTGCAGAGAAAAACACCCACACCATTGACAGCAGAGAAAGGCTTCCTTGCATATCCCCATCTCTGGAAGGGCTGTTATCTGCAGTATGATTAATGTGCTGCCCTGAGTGATGGCCTAGCTGATTCAGCTATAATGTGTTGAGCAGAGCAGCAGCGTCATTCCTATCATACACACAGTGGTCCCAGGAACCAAATAACCCCCCAAAAAATGATGGGAGAACGTGCAAAAATTAAATTTTTTAAAAAGATCTATTTTATTTTAAAACTGTGTCTACGTGTGCGTGTATCTGTGTTGAAGTATGTGCACGTGCGTAGAGGTGACTATGGAGGCCAGAAGAGGCCATCAGCTTCCCCGGAGCTAAAGTTTAGGTTGTTATGAACAGCCTGATGCGGGTACTGGGAACTAAGCTTGGGTCCTTTGCAAAAACAGTAAGTTCCAGAGCCATTTCTCCAGCTGCCAAGAGTTATTTCTGATAGCTTGTCTATCCCAACGAGGTATGCACCCTATGTGCCAAACATGACTGCATCCTTGCCGGACCACAGCTAGACAGGTGTGCTAATCGTAACTCCTGGCAGATTTATTCATCTCACGCATTCAGAGGTCTATATTCAGTTGTCCACAGTCCAAGAGGAAACTTGCAAGTTGTAAAGATGTCATCCAGATCCCCAGATCCAACTAGCACAGAACGCTGACCTAGACAGGCACGTTTTAAAATGAAAGGGTCCCCTTTGTAACATCTGTGTTGGAACTTTCTGAAAGCCTGAAATAAATCTGCCTTTAAAAGGATTTTCTTGAGGCTGGAGAAGTGGCTTAGTGGTTAAGAGCAATGTCTGATCTTCCAGAGGACATGGGTTTAATTCCCAGCATCCACATGGCAGCTCACAACTGCCTGTAACTCCAGTTTCAGAGGACCTGACACAATCACACAGACAGACATGTATGCAGTCAGAACACCAAAGCACATAAATTTAAATATATATAAACACACACACACGAGTATCTTGTCCAGTGTGCACAAAGCCCTGGGTTCTCTCCTCAGCCCTGAAAAATGCCTGCAGTAGCCTGTAGGGTGGTCCAAGCCTATAACCCCAGCACTCAGAAGGAGGTGGTTGGCTAGATTGCTAAGTCCAGGTCTCAGTGGTAAGTAAATACCTAGATTTGAGGTCCTCCGTTCAAACTCTAGTGAAGAGCAGAGCAGAGCACTTTCCTGAAAAGGAAGTCAAACTTAAGCTGGGCTGGAGAAGAGGCGGGAGGGACAGGACACGGACTGCTTCTCCAGTGATGTATCTAGGAACATTTTGTCCAGGAAATAAAAACAATCAAGTTTATGGCTTTGTAGTTAAAAGCGGGGTGCAAAGTCCTGGAACCCAACCGACTTGCAGGGAACAGAGGCTTCAGTGTGGAGTGTTCCTATGTCCTGTTTGGAGCCCAAAGAAGAAAAAGAGACTGCTTGACATCTCTGAAAAGAACTGCTACTTATCCTTATTTCCCTGCCTTCTGTCGCATTGCCTGGAACATGAGGTCTCTCTAAACTCATATCTGAGTTATGTTTCATCCACGAGGCACTGAAAGAGGAGAGCTACATGGTCCTAACTCTCCAAGGAAGGAGGAGAAGGAGGCGACTGAGACCACAGCCTGGCTACCTGGAAAGGCTCCTGCAGGCAGCACTGTTGTCGGGCGCTGGGTGAGCATGGACACAAACTCCTACCACCTCTCGCAGACAGCTTTGGAATCCACAGATTGACAGCCCTCAGCATTGCTGCCCTAGGGGAGAGTCACAGAGAGTTCGGAGCAGTGAACCCACCCAGCAGCACCTGAGACTCTCTTTCCCTGGGAGCCTACTGGCTCCCAAACTAAGAACTTCTGGATCGAGTTTGGCCTGACACAGGGTAAGCCTGCCTTGTTCCTACTTCCTGACCTTCCACCAACCAAGGTCCCTGATGCATAAAGCAGTGGTCCACAGCACGAAGCACCCACACATCTTAAAAATGGGCAGCCTCCACCTCTATTCCCAAAACAGATTTCTCAGTGTGATTTCCTCTGAGCCTCACCACACCAGAGTCGGCAGCAAGAAGAGTCACTGCCCCTCTACCTGTCAGGCCAGTGCTCGGGCGGTGGGAGGAGGCTGTGGTCTGATGACCGATGTTTGTTCTGGCCCTGCCCTAATGGCTGATTTCAAAAGGTCTCAGTTACTTTTAGTTCCTTAGCAGAGACCTACCACGACTACAGATAAATCCAAAACAGCTTCGGGAGCTTTCTGGATTTCAAAAATTGCCCGAGTATGCTTGGGTTCTGTTGACATTTCCTATTCTAAAGTCAATTGCCACTTATTCTATAGAATCCCATGAAATGCTCAATTTCTGTACCCAAATTCCTACAATAGTCCCCAAAGAAGTCCAGGAATATTTAAAATTTCCCTATTCATGTATTTGCCCATATGCATTACTCAAATTTTGTGACTGCCATTCGTTAATTATGTTAAAATATTGGAAAGTCGAGGGTGTGTGTGTGTGTGCATCTACATTCAAAGCAAATGTCAAAATAATTATATTGATTATGTGATTATGTAATAGTAATTAGCTCCATTGTTTTTCTCATTGAATAATAATCAAACATCATCAAGCCCTCGTAAATTACACAATTATGCTCTGTCAATGAGAGCAATATTTTTCAATAATGGCTTTAGTCATCTTTTACTGGAGATGTGTTGTCTCTGCGGACAGCAGAGACAGACTCTTAGGCCAATAACTCATGTTGTAGCTTTAAACAGCTTTTTATGCTTCGTGTATTTCAATGATCTCACTGAAACTGAACTGAAGACATAATTATTTTATTTGCTCTAGAACTGGCTGATCATGAATGTGGTACAGTGATTTGAAGTCTGTCCCCCATGCCTTTAGTTAGAGACGTGTCATCAACACTTGGGGAGCCCCTGAAGGGGAGAGTCAGGGAAGGCACAGAAGACCAACAACCAGGGCAGGTGCAGTCTGCAGGCAGGCCAGTGAGGTTAGGCAAACTTGTACTGTTGTGGCGACCCTGAGAATCAATCTGGTCTAAGTGAATCCCCATTCGGGGTTTAGCAAGCATACTTGAGGGCAATGTGCTGCCAGGGTTCCCCAGCACCCGCATTTGTAATATCTACTTGACAACTGACATGAAATCTCATCCAAGGGGTCAGCCTTAGGAGAACAGAGTTGGGACTTGTGATTGGAAGGACAATAAGGACAGGTAGTATTCTAGCGAACTGAGTCCCACCTGCCTCCAGGTGGCAGAATTCACTTATCTCTCTCATGTCCTAGAGGCTATCTTCACTTGGGGCTTTAATGCCCCTGGGCACCAGGCCCCTTGTTCCATCCCGCTCTGCTAGCTTATACCCAAAATAATCACACGGAAATTGTATTAATTAAATTAATGCCTGGCCCATTAGTTCTAACCTCTTATTGGATAACTCTTACATATTCGTTGAACCCATCTCCATTAATGTGTATTGCCACTTGACTGTGGCTTACCAGCATGGGTCTAACCAGCATCCATCATAGGCAGGAGAAACATGGTGTCTTCCACATTACCCTTCATCCCAGCATTCTGTTCTCTTTTCCATGCCTATTTAAGTTTTGCCCTATCAAAAGGCCAAAGCAGTTTCTTTATTTAGCAAATGAAAGCAACACAAACGCACAAGGACCTCCTAAACCACACAGCCAAAGCTAGGTTTCAGCAAGAGCAAGCTACCCATGTTCTTTCTTGAATATAAATGTTCTGGGTTCGGGAATTCTGTTCATGGCTAGTCTTTATCACTGACAAAACCATTGTGTTTCATTAAATCCTTATGTCCCTTCTCCAGGTAAGAAGACTCATATGTAATCTAAATCTTTTATTGAAAAATCTGACAGTTGTTATAATATTCATGGATTAAATATAATGATGGATTTGTGTACATTTTAGAGACCACCTAAACATCTAAAGTCTTCCATGTTCTTCATAGGATTTTAAGAAAGGTGCTTTCTGTGGGCCAGTGGGTCAGCATCTGAGAGTTCAGAGACACAGCCATGAACTTGTATTTCTGCTGGACTGTCTACAAAGTGTCCATGACAGACACATGGGTATTGTACAGTTTTCAAAGTTTGCTTAAACACGCAAGCTCATTCCATGACACTGAGCCACTTCTTCCTGAAAGAGGCATCCTTAGGATTTCATATCTGTATGAAAGTTTCAGTATACTTCCAGAAACCTAGCTGGCATATTCTCCTGCATGCCCAGGATACCCACCGCAGCGCATCATTCCTAAGATACAAACCTTGAAACATGTGACTGCTGAACGCTGCAGGCAACAGAAGCATCACAGTGAGTTTTCATGCATCCAGACACAAGGGTGCAGAAAATGTCACTTGGCGTGGAACTTTCAGTTCAGTCTTATGGAACCACAGCCCCATATGTAGGCTGCTGTTAACTGAAGGGTCATTGTGTGGGGTAAGACTGCACTGTCGGGGACCGTTGCCCCAACATAAAAACTGATGTTCTTCCCCAAATGTGTGCTCGGAGACGCGCGGAAAGAAACAGGCTTTCACACCATTGCAGTTGAAAGGCTTCTCTTATTTTTCAGCGAGAGCCTGTATTTATTCTATTTCCCTAAAATTCCTCCTGCTCTCTAAGGCTCTCTTAAAACCACTTCTTCTCTCTTTGCTCTGCTTTTTAAAACTCTCCTATGTGCCTTCTTGTTCCTATTTCTCGCTCTGTCTCTCTTCCTTCCCCTCTTGGGGGTTTTTCTAACTCTGCTGTCTCCCCGGGGCAATTCTCTCATCCACACTCATTGCCATTCTCACATCAGCTCGGAAATAGCTACCTTTCCTGGGGCAATCTGCAAATGACTCAGAGGCTGGAGCCAAAACTTCGGCTATTGTCTTTCTAAATAGTCGCCTTGAGCCGCGAACCTGCACGGCGTCCTTAGTCTAGCAGGTATCAGAGCCCACACTGCACTAATTTCCCAGGGTAACTGGGGAAGACCTACTGAGAGCACCATGGAGAAAAGATCTAAGCCCTGTTTGGAGGAAGCCTGGAATCTCAAGAAAGAAGCAAACACACAACTGGCTGCATGCCCTCGGTGGCTGATAGCCTGGGAACAAGTGAACTAGAATGAGGAAGAAAAGACCAATTATTAGATACTAACGTGTTCATCTATTTAGTACTTACGGTACTGCTTGCACTGCCTGTTTGCCAAACTCAGCTTCACTTGCTACCTGGAACAGAATGACCAGGAGAAACAGCTGAAACAATGGGTTGCTGCCTTTAATAAACAGAGGACTGCCACATATGCTTCTGTAAAATCTCACTTGCTTGTTCACTCCACCTTGTAGTTCTGGAGTACAAAATAAGAATGCAAACTGGACTGGACTTTGATGTCTCTCAGGATTGATGCTGACTTTGGTTCATTGGTGACATCTCCTCTCTTCCACTCTCAATTGATATCAGAGAACTTATTCCAGAAAGATTCCCACATCTCAAGCAAATGCTTGACACCAGATGTCAATCTAATCACCTAAAGAGGTGCTGCACTTTTACTCACAGACAGGGTGAAATGGGCTAAGCAGCGGTCAAGAATCAGGTCACATCTACAAACAATTCCTGTGTCTCAGACTCAAGGACCTTTGCAGAAGGGGGGGGGGCAGAAAGATTGTAATAGCCAAGGGATCTCCCATAATGTCAGGAGCTACACCCATGAAAAGTCACCGATGTGAGTGCTCAAACATGAGATGAACAAGGACAATGACAATAGACATGCCAAAATGAATGGGGCATGGGGCAGGAGGCTTCAGCCCTACCCAAAGAATTACAAGCAATGAAAGGATGCTGAGAGCAAGAGAAAGAGTCTTCCCCAGGGAAGAGCACACCAGTAGGTTATCTGATAGCAAATGGTCAGCCCTGCAAACTTACATACACGGAGCATTATACAGACTGAAAAGGGTGGAGTTTGGAGGGAGGAAAGGGAAGGGGGAATGATGGAATTATAATCTCAAAAAACAAAAGAAATAATTTTAAAAAAGAATCGAGTCACAGACATTTCCCGACCCCTCTGTGATCAGTTATAAGAGATCAAAACACCATGAAATGGATATACACAAAAGGAATTGTTGAGTTAAGGTGGCTCTGCAGATCTCAGTGTTTCACTTAGGGAAAGGCTGCAGTCCAGTGATAAACATACCAGCCCTCTCTCATCCCCTGTGAGCTTGACGTTTAGTGACAGCTCCACAGTTAAGCTGGCTGGCAGTGACACCTGTCTGTAGACACTTCCCTTTGATTCTGGGGATCACTGACACTTGAGACAACACTAATTCACCTATCACAAATTTACCTATGTTTTGTTCTCTCAAGCTAACCTTCCCCAGAGCAGGGACTTTATCCTTTTGTTTATTTTTCTGTCTCAAGCATAAAGGAGGTTCTAGAAGGCTATGTGATCTCAGGATACGTTTGTTGACTAACTAAAACTGTGAATGACTCTTTCCTAGAATAGAGCCCTGGAGCCTTAAAAAGTTTGTAACAGAATGATTCTTAGTATTACAATTTGAATATGGTTTGCTCTGAAGCTCATATTGAGATCTTGAGTGTCGTAGTGGAAGTGTTGGGAGCTGGACCTTTAAGAAGTGATTTGGGGATTGTCTGTGAGAGTGAGAGGTGGAATGAAGGGTGGCTAGGATCAGTTTGTATGTGTGGGTGTTTGTGTGTGTGTGGCCACAACTGTCAAAAATAAACAAAACATTCAAAACAGAAGTGACTTGTGTAAGATCCTTTTGCCGAAGACACTACACGCTTTGGTTAGAGGACCTAGAGAGCTCACCCTGGAACTGACCTCGAAACTTCCTCGCTGCTGGCCAGCTTCCATAGTGCCAGAGATGCTATGCAGCCTACTGGAGGAGAAAAGTCATCAATAGACTTGCCCATCAAGATGTGCCTTCCAGAGCAACAGTGGCATGAACGTTACAGGAGGAAGGGTTACCAACTGGTCTCTGATTAGATGAGAGGCTTATTCCACAAGAAGGAATTTGATCCTGATGCTGTAAACCTCATCAAAAGCTCATGACTGGGGAAATCAGAGGACCTAGGGAATTTACTGCTGTTATTGTGATAAATGTACACATTGTTGAACTGCCTTTTAAATGTTTACATGTGTACCCACAGATTAATTCTGTTTTCAACCTTGATTGGAGAAGCTTCTTTTTGCCTTGGGAAGCAGTTAATGCTGAGATTCACAACTGATCAAAGTGTTGAGAATAAGAAACTATTGAGGGCCTGGTGGTACACTCAGGTGACCCCAGCACTCTGGAGGCAGAGGCAGGTGGATCCTCGGAGTCTGAGGCCAGGCTGGTCCATATAGTGAGTTCTAGAACAGCCAAAGCTACACAACAGAGAAACCCTGTCTCAGCACCCAACCCCTAAAGAAACTGTTGAGGGTTCATCCCTAAATGGAACATATATATCAACCACCTCTCACAAGGCTCAGGGAACCTTCCCAAAGAAAGGTCAGAAAGAATGTGAAATCTGGGATATGGGGAGAAATGATGTAAAATGTCACTCTCTGTTCAGAAGACAGCTATCATTCTAACTCACAACAGTTACGACTTCCTGCACAGCATCAAGCCACTCACTGTCCCAGCATGGATGACAGAGAGGCTCATGAAATTCCACTCTTAGCTGAGGAGCTACTGGCAATTAATGGCTGCTGGAGGAAGAGAAGTCACTTCCTCCAGCTGGTTTGGCAGCTGGTGGGGTTGCTCATGCTCCCATGGATGAACTCACACCCTTGTGCGTGTGTGCAGGCTCGATTATGGATTCTCTGGGTCACAAAAGGAAAAAAAGATGCATTCCTGGATAACGGGCAATGATCTGTGTGCTGTTTTCATGTTGAGATGTATGCTAACGTATGGGATAGGATTCCTCTTCCTCCTTACTCACCCTGCATGCTACAAGAAAACTTTAGTCCTGACAAGGAATTCCTTGCAGGAAAACACTCATCTTCAAAAGATTCAAGGGACCCTGGATGTTTGAATATCAAGAAAACCAAATAGGTTTGGTAAGTATGAAAGTGTGGAATGAGTGAGTGTGTTTGTGTGTTTA
>JAQHUG010001035.1:22201-33558 GCA_028555095.1 Dicrostonyx torquatus | reverse complement strand
TATAAGAATTAAGCTAGTTAAGAATAAGATATTCTATTTTTACTGTATATAGTTTTGTAGTAGGTTTAGAACTTTCTTACTTAAACAAAAGGGTGAGGTGCTGCGGGAGATTAAGCCCTCTTGCTTTCAGCCAATGGCTTCTAAGATACCCGCCCAATGTGGGGCGTGGTTTTAATTAAAAAAAAAGCTACAACCGCTCTCTGAGCTAACTTGCTTCTGGCTTTCATGCTGACTGCTAGACTCGGTTTCCTGTTTGCGACCAGAGGAACGTGGTTTGGTACATTGATCTGTAAAGTTTTATCCCCTCCAATAAAATACCCCTTTTTAAATCAAATTGGTGTAATATTGTCCTGCGACAATAAGGAATCAGTGATGTCAACCACTTGTACTGATGCCAACCTCACAATGATAAAGTTTCAGATGGACAAGACAGTACTGCCATTCGCAAAGACAGAGACAAGTATAGCATTGTGGCCAGAGTCCTATTCATAAGCTGCAAAAACAACTATTATGTTTTCTTAGCCATGAATTATAGTTCAGATTGGATTATTTCATTCTGCAACAGTAACAGGTGTTTGATTCTGAAATCTATTAACACTGTTGTCTTGTACATGTGAACTCTGGTTTCTGATGTTTTCCTTGCAACATCAATAAATGAAATAATCACGGGATTAGTTTGATCTCTCCAACTTGATGTGTCTCAGGTCAGTGGCTCTCTGAACAAAGTTCGATCTTAAAGAATCAATTCTGGAACCCTGCCATTTGTGATAACTTGAATTACTTTAAAAGAGTTTATTCTGGGTGACATAAGTCAGGCCCAGAAAGACAGATGCTACATGGTCTCTATGTAAAAGGTTAATGAAGTGAACACACAGAGTCCAAGGTGTGTGCAGAACATTGAGGTATTAATTAAGTGACACAGAATTTCACCTAGGTAGGAGGGTAAGTTTTATACATACATTACACAACATAGTGACTAGTTAATAACAGCTTAGCATGCCTTCGAAAATTGCTAAGTGCAGATTTTAAGTGATTCCACCAGAAAGTGTTTGATGATATGTTAAAGTCAATTTAAACATTTGCAATGTTTATACAATTATAAACATAATTTACATGAAAAATAATTTGTCAAATAGGCGACAACTAAATTCATTTATATTCTAGTTCATTTTTAAAATTTTATTTATTTTTATTCTATATAATTTGGGTGTTTGCTTCAATTATGTCTAGGTACACATAAATGTGTACAGTAATCACAAAAGCCAGAAGAGGGCATCTGCCACCCTCCCCCCTGCAAAGCTGGAGTTATAGGTAGTTGTGAGTCAGTCAATGTGGATGTTAGAAATCAAACCAAGGTCCTCTTAAAAAGCAGCCAGTTGTAGGCAGAGTTTTTCTCAAGACCTCTGGCTCCAAAATAAATGCACAGAGATTTAATATTCATTACAAAAGCTTGGCAGATAGCTCAGACTTTTTACTAGCTAACTTTTACATTTTAAATTAATCTGTATTTTTTATCTACCCTCTAGCACGTGGTGATTCCTTCTTTCAACACAGCACATTCATATTGCTTCTTCCTGCATCTCTTGAGATTCCTCAGGCTCCATCCTTCTTCCTCCAAGCATTCTCTCTGCCCCCCAAATCCTGCATACCTATTGGCTAATCTGCTTTTTATTAGCAATGACAGCAACATACTTTTACAGTGTACAGAAGTATTATTCCACAACATTTCCCCCTTTTGTCTAAATAAAATGGAAGGTTTTAACTTTAAAATAGTAAAATTATATATAAAAACACAGTTATTAAATAAGAATTATAGTTACAATATATAGTTCATTTGTATTTGGCAAATTTAGAAAAAATTCAATTATTTAACTTTGTGAGTTTAAAGTTTTATACATAATTTATATTTTATCATAACTAAGGAAAAATTCAAATACATCTATCAGTTTTCAACTCCATCAAAGACCCCAGAAGGATATACTATTACCTGACTAAACAGGAAGTGCATTGGTAGCAACTTCCAAAACTCTAGAAAAGACAGAAACATCTAGCAAACTGGACAGTCACCCAAAGTTCCTCTGCAACATTGGGGTATTGATCTTCAGTCTACAGGCTTAGAATATCTGAAAAGCTTTTCAGTGAAGCAAGAAATTTGAAGGACTGTACTTCCTTGTTCTGAGAAAGTTTGTTAGTCATTTTCCTCTGTGTCTTGCAGAATACCTGGCAGACTCTTCCATGAATCAGGAATCTTGAAGGGTTGTCCTACCTTGTTTTGGCAAAGTTCAACAATCTTTGTCCTTTGTCCCCACTTGTCCATTCTATACAGCATATTGTCATCAGTCAAAAGCAAGAACAGTTTATTTTCCCACTGGTTAACTTTGCCATAATGAAAGCAAACTACATAAAGAGTTTTCTTGGTGCCTATCATCTTCTCTGAAGTAAATTGATCTGTCAGGAGCAGACATTTCTCACTATTATGAAAAGGTTAAAAGTTTAGACTATTAAACGTATTAAGTGCCATATTCTCCAGGTCTTTGAAGTATTTGAAGACCATCTATTTATCTATATATATCTGTGTATGACAATAAAACATACTTAACATGACTATAAGTTTGACTATTATAGATAATTATTAATCTGTATTTCTTAATTATACATTGTATTTTAAATGAGCTATATAAACACAATACCTCCCCAAAAGAGGAAAAACATACATACAGTATAACAAAATTAACTTTAAATTGGTATCTGTTGTCTGGGAGTGTTGGCATCTTTGGAGGAATCTTGAGGAAATTCAGGACAATGGTTAAATCTTGGCTGGAACAGTCTATGAGGATAGATCATCTCATCCAGCAGCCTTGGAGTTGTTCTAGACGCAGAATTCACAAACTGTAACAGAGGCATTCTGAGATGCTGGATCACCTGGGTCATCCATTTTCATTGGTATTTAGTCCCCTTGTTCTGAAAATACATACACTTTCAAAGGCAACATATATTATATTATGGAATATGTGGTGTGTACAAGTCAGTAAAAGATGATTTCTTTTGTTTTATGTTTGAGCAAGTAAAACATACATGACTTGTTTTGTAGTTTTCATGGGCTTATTTTTTTATGTCTGTGGCCAGGATTTCAGGGGATCAAACCTGATCCATATCAACCTGAAATGAATCATAACTGCTTCCCCAAAGTAATATACCTTTGACTTCCATTTTGAACTTAGACATTTTAAAAAATACATAGCTTGGTTTAATTCAGCAGTTTTCATGATCTAAGGTCTGTTAGTAGCTGCCATTTCTTCATCAGCAATCAGAAAATTCAAAGGCAACACAATAACATCCAGAATCCAGACTCCCTGTGTATTTTTCATCTTCGGTGGCTCTTCCTTTCTATTTCTTTATTCTTTCTTTTAAGACTTTATAATTTTTAAACTATATTTTATAATGACCTGGATTGTGGTAATGACATGAAGCTGACAAACTGCATCCAAAGATCAGCTTTGGACTACAAACTGATCAGAACAACTTGAAGGTGGCTAGCTGAGGTGGTCCACTCTCATGCACTACTCCGGTCTGGACTTCAGATAAGCCCTACACTTTCCTTTTACACAGAGACTGTCAAAAAAATGATACAGTTTGCCCTCCCAGGACCTAATCATTATCTCAGTTTTTTTCAGAGTCCCCTAGAGATGCCATCAATCCCCAGACAATAGAAAAAAATCTAGAGAATGTCCACATTAACAAGAGATGGAGTGGGTAGTTTTTTTTTACTCTTTCAGTGGGTTATGGATATGTGTCATCATTTGGGGAGGTTGGTTATAATTTGTTATTGGTAATGGCCAGAAAAAACTGAAAAATATTACATTCAGTTATCTCATTCTGAAAAAAAGGGGATATAGAAATATGATAAAAGGATAGATTATTGAATCTACTTCTAAACTAAAAAAAGTAGCAATCAGTCTTAAATATTTTACATTGGTATGGAGTTTTGTATGGTGTTTAAGATGTTCTAATAACATGGGTTCTTTTTATTATGCCAATGAGATGTGTCTGTTACTGGCAGCACCAATCTATTTCAGCAAAGATGATGGGCAACAAAGAAACTCCATATGAAGTTTTCTTTCTTTATGGCAAATTTAGCCACTGGGCAAGAAACTGACCTTGCCTCCACTCCTGAAAGTATTCTGTGCAAATTGAACAAGCAGGCAAGACATAAAACAGATAAACAAACACAAAATGACTGCTAAACTTTGTCAAGACAAGATAGGTTAGTATTTCAAAACTGCTGCTTCACAGAAAAATTCTGTCAGATATTCTAGGCCTGTAAGCTGAAGATGGGTGCCCCAATTTTACAGAGGAACCTTGGATGACTCCCTAAGCAGCCAGTTGCTTCTGTCATTTCTTAGTTTTGGAAGTTGTTTGCTCTGTACTTCCTGCTCTCAAGTCTCTGATGGAGGTGAAGAACAGATACTTAAAGTTACAGTTTTCTTTGTTACCAAATTCAGAAGAGAAGCTCACAAAGAGTTGTAAAGTGTATAAGGTTGAGAGACATAAAAAGATAGTTTCAGGTTGGCAATACAAGTTAGGATAGAAAGTAAAGTAGTTACAGAACATTAGACTTACCAAGGTAGGATAGAAAATAGAGTATTTTCTCTGAATCTGCTAAACGCAAATGGATTGGACATTGTAAACGTAATTCTTACCTGATAATTGTTTTTATTATACTTAGTTTTACTATGTTAGAATTAAAACCTTCCCTTTTTATTTAGACAAAATGGGGATATGTGTGATATTTTTATCTCATTCTGACAATAAAACTTGCTTTATGTCAGAGGGCAGAGCTAGCCATTAGCTGACCAAAATTAACTATAGGTAGCTTTTGGAGTTGTTGGAGACTGAGGACAGTTAGGAGATAGGAAGGAGTAATGTGGGACCAAGGGAGGATCTCAGCCCTTTTGGATGGAAGAACAGAGAGATAGGAGGTCACTGGTGGCTTCTATTCCACTTCTCTGATCATTCAGGTTCTTACCCTTATATCTGACCCCCAATTTTTATTTTTTATTTTATTATTATTTTTTTGTTTTTCAAGATAGGGTTTCTCTGAGTAACATTCCTAGCTGTCCTAGAACTCGCTCTTGTAGATCAGACTGACCTCAAACTCACAGAGATCCACCTGCCTCTGCCTTCCAAGTGCTGGGATTAAAGGTGTGCACAACCACTGTCCAGCCCTAATTTATTAATAAATAATAATTAGATAAATGCATCAAAACACCACTTAATTTTTACTTTCTTTAATAATAAAAGCTAGAAGTGCTTTTTTTATTACTCTTGAGCTCAAATGCCTTGAGTACTTTGGCATCCAACAACATCTTTGGATCCTTTGTTCCTTGGAAATTTAGCCTCATCAATCATAGGGCAGGTTGACATCTGCAACTTTCTTTACACATGACAAAAGGCATTTTGTTTTATTTTTTTCTTTCTTCTTGTTGTTTGTTTTGTTTTGTTCTTTTTGAGACAGGGTTTCTCTATGTAGGCCTGGCTCTCCTGGAACCTCTAAACCAAGCTGGCCTCAAAATCACAGAGATCCACCTATCTCTGCTTCTGCCTTTTGAGATTAAAGGTATGTACCACTACACTTGGCAGGACAAAATACTTTTAATGCATGTGATTTCTTGGAAAAAGGTATCTATATTTTGGGGGAAACTGCATTTGGTTTTATGTTTTTCAGAAATATTCAGATCTAGATATAGACACAGGCATAAAAACAGATATGACAGATATGTAGGTAGATATGTAGGTATATATATATATAGATAGATAGATTCTACAGAGATATTTCATAGCATGTAAAAAGCTAGACACATTATGGAATATTCCTTTACCACATGTTAATATATGTCACTCTAATGGTTTAATAAAGAAGCTGACTGGCAATAGTTGGACAGGTAAATGTTAGGAAGGACTGGCAGGCTATCAGTCTGCCAGGATATCATGAAGAATAAGAGGAGGAGTCTCATGGTCACGAGGAGATGTAAAAGAAGCAGGGGATGAATTTGCCATACTGAGAAAAGGTAACAAGTTACATGGCAAAGTGTATATAAGAAAGCTGAGCTAATTTAAAATGTAAGAGTTATCTAGTAACAAGCCTGAGCTATTGGCTGAGCATTTATAATTAATATATTAAGTCTCTGTGTGACTATTTGAGAATTGACTGGCAGGACACAATAGTCTTCCTATACCACAGGGCAACAAAAGCTAATCCATCTGTGGGTCCTGGGGATAAAAGGAATGGGTCTAACTTAAAAGAATTCATGTTGAATTAACCCTTCACAAGTTGGGAACGCACAAGTGAGCTCCTTCCATTTCTAGAAGTTCATTTTTTCTTTGTTACCCCCACTCTAAGGGCTACAGGTTAACCTTAGATCTACTGTAAACAGAGACTACACATGTTTCTTGGCCATCCAGACCCAAATAATCACACAAAAACTATATTAATTACAACAGTGGCCAATGGCTCAGCCATATTCCTAGCTAGCTCTTAGATCTTAAATTAATTCATTTCTATTAATCTGTGTATCACCATGAGGTTGTGGCTTACCAATAAAGTTCTGGCATCCTACTTAGGCATCTACATGACATCTACCTGGCTCTGCCTTTTTTCTCCCTGCATTCAGTTTAGTTTTCCTGCCTAGCTCTATTGTACCCTGCCATAGGTCAAAGAAGCTTCCTTATTAACTAGTGGTAATAAAACATATTCACAGCATACAGAGGGGAATCCCACATCAATCTACTTCCCCAAAAGTTAAAGCTTGTGCATTGCATAATATCTCATCCAAATGTAGTGGTTCCTTCCTAAAGGGAGCCTCCTTAAGACTCAGAAAGTAAATAAAATTCAAGAGGCTCAGGAAAGCTCCTGAAACTTACAAGACTCAAAGTTCCCTAAGGTTACACAGGAAAGGACACTTGCTGGGAAGAGAAGACCCTAAATGGAAAATCAGATCCAGCAGGGGTCTCCAGAGACAGCTTTTGTGAGCTGTCATCACCATGCGAGGGTAGGATTCTTGGCACCTGTCTCTCCCTTTGAGTCATTCATACTCCTGCAAGTCCCTCTTCATCTATAGATCTGTAACTACTTCCAATATACCAACACACTAAGCTAAACTGGGTGTGGTCATTTCTTTGGCCTGCCTTCGGTGCCTGGTTTGAGTGTACCCTATGTCTGTAGGCAGCTGTAGTGACTACCTTCTGAGTTTATCTGCCTATGTTCTGGCTGACTTTCTAGCTATCTTAGGTACCTAGTGTGAGAGGAGGAGGGAACCTTCCTAGATTCCCGGGCACATAGACTACAGAGTGAAAAAGGAGAGAAACAGTGTGTCTCATGTCAGTCTTCTGCAGTTTCTGTTTAATTAAAAAAATTTTCATTATACATACCAACTTCAGTTCCCTTTCCCTACCCTTCTCTTGTCCCCTCATTCCCCCATCCCACCCCCATCCACTCCTCAGAGGGGGTAAGGCCTCCCTTTGGGAATCAACAAAGTCTGGCATACCAAGCTGAGGCAGGACTAAGCCCCTCTCCCCTGCATTAAGGCTGAGCAAAGTATTCCACCATAGGGAATAGACTCCAAAAAATCAGTTCATGCACCTGGGATAAGTCCTGGTCCCACTTCCAGGGCCCCACAAAAAGATCAAGCCACACATTGTAGCAAAATTAATAAAAACTCAGAGACAGATATTGGGGTTCAACCTTAAGAACAGAAAAGCAAAACAACTGGCCACTGGCTCTTACCGCAGTCTGAAATGGTGATCCTGCCTCCAGGAAAACCTCAGAATGAGACTGCACTGAAACATATCTCCTTCCATCTTATATTCTTTTCTAGTCCTGGGATTAAAGGCATGCACCACTACCACCCAGTTTCTATGGAAAACTGGTGTGGCTACTGGGATTAAAGGCATGTGCCATCACTTCCTGGTTTGCATGGTTGACCAGTGGCTATTTTATTCTATGATCTTCAGCCAAGATTTATTTATTAAAATATAAATGAGATATTACTACAACACACTGTGACCCACATTCAGAGGGTCTCGTTTGGTCCCATGCAGATTCTCCAGCTGTCAGTTCAGAGTCTGTGAGCTTCCACTAGCTTGGGTCAGCTGTCTCTGTTAGTTTCTCCATCATGATCTTGTCTCTTCAACTGAACTCAATCATACCACGAGGACACTTGCTCAGCTATGTTCATAGCAATGTTATTTGTAAATAGTCAGAACCTGGAAACAGCCTAGATGTCCCTCAACCAAAGAATGGATTAAGAAGATATGGTAATTTATACATTGGAGCACTACTCAGTGGTATAAAACAATGATATCATGACATTTGTAGGCAAATCCAGTTACACTGAACCTCATAACCTTCTATGGGAAGTAGCCTTGAATGCATTGGCACAGGAGACCACTTCTTAAATATAACACCAGTGGTACAGGCACTGAGAGCAACAATTAATAAATGGGACCTCCTGAAACTAAGAAGCTTCTGTAGGGCAAAGGACACGGTCAATAAAATAAAACAGCAGCCTACTGAATGGGAAAATAGCTTCACCAACCCCACATCTGACAGAGGACTGATCTCCAAAATATAGAACTCAAGAAACTAGACATTAAACTACCAAATAATCCAAATAAAAATGCGATTGAGATCTAAACAAGGAATTCTCAACAGAAGAATGGCCAAAATACATTTAAGGACTTGCTCAATATCCTTAGCCATCAGGGAAATACAAGTCAAAATGACACTGATACCATCTTACACCTGTCAGAATGGCTAAGATAAAAAACACTGATGATATCTTATGTTGGAGAGGATGTGGGATAAGGGGGAACACTCCTCCACTGCTGGTGGGAATGTAAACTTGTACGAACACTCTGGAAATCAGTATGGTTTCTCAGAAAATTGGGAAGCAACCCACCTCAAGACCCAGCAATAGCACTATTGGGCATATACCCCAAAGATGCTCAGTCTTCTACAATTTCCCATGAGTAACAGGAGAGAGAGCAGCTCTTAGCTTCTCTTTTGGGAAAGGTTTTGACCTGGCACTTCCTTCAGTGTGGGCCCATCCCCTTACTTTTTACTGCAACCCTAGCAACTCTGGGCTCTTGTGACCTGACAGTTCATTGTTACAGCAAGTCATTTAGTACTGACCATTTTTAATTTTTTTTTGACAAAAATCACAAATTCTTTGTGGCAGAAACTAGGGATCTGGGTTGGCATAAATGTCATCCTCATTTTTCTTGACATGAAAAAATGAAATGAACAACTTAGCAGAAAGTATGTAATTCTTATCAAAGTCTAATTAGATCAGATTCAAGAGTGGGAGCAGCAATCAAGATAACAGAGCCACCTTGTGGACCTTTGAAAGCCCTTAGGCAAGGCTGGGAGATCACCAGCACACCTGCTGTGACAGCCTTCCTGCTGTCATTCTGAGCTAGCTTGGGGAGATATGCTAGGCAACACATCCAGCAGACATCAGGATTCATGGAGGTGTCACTTAAAGCTTTTTTTTTTAGACATGGTTCTAAAACACAAGGCAGTGCCAACTGAAAGAGAGAGGAGGTCTCGATTAGGAGTGACTCACAGGGTCACCCCGTTATCACAGCCCACGATGCTGTGACGGCTGGGCAGAAGAGCCACTTTACTGAAGTATTATAACCATCACAGCAAACTTTCTGGGGGCACAGAGCTGCCCCAAAGATAAACCTGGATAGGAAAGCCAAGGCGGTTTCTAACCTGACCATGTACATTTTCTTGGAAACCAATCTCCGTTGCCCTCCTGCCTACAAGTCCTTCTTTTAAAAACTTTTAAACAGGATGAATGCACGAAAGAATGATGCAGAGACTCTGTAAACACCTTCAGGGAAAGTACAGCCCTGTGACGCTGATTCCGGCCCGCTTGAAACTTCTAGAGTTTTCTGTGCCAGACTGACACCCCTGCGGACTGCCTGCATCTCCCTGAGCTAGCCCAGAACCGTAACATGAAGGCTGCCTCACCGAACCCAAGAAACTCAGCCGCAGAGCTCGGAAGCTGTGCCTGCCTGCCTGTGAACAGCACAGGCAGCAAGCATTCTGCTTGCACCCGAAACAGGAAGAAGCACTGAGGGCCAGGCCCAATTCAGATCCTTTCTTCATACAGTTACAAAATCCATCTGCAGGTTCTGTGGTCCCCGAGACTCTCAGACGACTCCCATCCTTCTGCTGTCTCCAGGTCGAGCTAAGGGTTTAGAATGATGATGTTTCTGTGAATGGACTAAACAATCTGGGACTGTGCTCACAGAAAGACAAAACACTCGTGTGTTCTTTAGACTAAGCCACCCTGTCCCACCAGGACGGACTCTCTTAGTGTTTCATAAAAAGTAGCAAACCCAATTTCCTTTGTAGAGATATAACTTCCAGCTCTAAGTTGCCCACTAAGTTTTCATGATCTGCTGTGTTCTCCAGCGTTTTTCCCCATCGTTGCCCCCCAGATCTGCACAGACAGCAGGATGAGTGCCCTGAGGATGGATCCAGCCAGGCGCTCACATCCACCAGGCACAGCTGAGCTCCTGCGGGGTCCTTCTGGCTCAGCTCCCTCAGCTCTTGCCTCTTGTTTTCTCTGCCAGGCCGTCCCATCCCCAGCACCTTTCATCTCCAGCTGCTCCTTGTGACCAGAGCGAGATGTAGGGGATGGTGTGTTTCTCTATGCCCAAGGAGAGATAAGCAAGTTAAGTGCCCTTAAGAATATTTCATTTTCATCAAAAGTAAATTAAAAAATATAATGTCAACACAAAAGTAATTCCTGGAATCATAGTTGAAAGCCAAGACTTCTGGAAATGACTTGGCGTAAGTTTAGATTGATTTTATTTACTAAAGAGAGTTTTTAGGAAAAAAAATGTGTCAGTGTTGCATAGAAAGAGTTTAATGGTGAAATTCAAGATATGACTATGGGACAAGACCAGTTCAGGCACCCTCTCCTCCACTGCCCAGAGTACTAGCTGGGGTCATCCCTGCCCACTTATGGGAACCCCTCCAGAGCCAAGCCTCTTGCCAACCCCAAAATGGCTCCCTCAATTAAGGTATCTCTTTCCCTGCTCCCATATCTGTCCTTCCTCCATCTCAACTATCCCACTCCCTCAAGCTCTCCTCAACCCTCCCCTTCTCTCCCCTCTCCCCTTCTTCCCACCCTGCCCACCCCCATGCTCCCAACTTTTGCCTGGCGATCTTGTCTGCTTCTAATTTCCAGGAGGATCTATATATGTTTTTCTTTGGGTTCACCTTATTACTTAGCTTCTCTAGGACCATGAACTATAGGCTCAATGTCCTTTGTTTATGGCTA
>JAQHUG010001033.1:45503-58470 GCA_028555095.1 Dicrostonyx torquatus | reverse complement strand
GGTCTCTAAAAAATTTGAAGAATACCCATCTAACTGAAATATATCCCTATGCATCAGAAAGACTAACATGACTACAAGCTTGATTATTATAAATGATTATCTATTAACCTATACTTTAAAATTATACATTACATTTTCAAATGATCTGCACAAACACAATACTTTATTCAAAGGCAGAAATATAATAAAATTTATCTAAAATTTGTATCAACAGACCAAGATCCACACCAATGCAAAGTATTCACCTCTATAACATATCCCTCTTTACATGTAAACAAACAATATTTGGGAATTTGGGCATAGTTCTCTCAACTTCTTCCTGCATTTTGTTGAGTGAAGTATTTCTGGGCATGTTCATGATGACCTTTCAGGGGGTCTTGGTTCATTAAATCACATTAACCTGGAAGTATTACACAGGCTCTCATTCTATGTGGAATCAAAAGCAGAACGTCTTTTCCAAAGCAAAAAAAAAAAACAAAAAACCTTAGATTCAAATTCTGAAGTCAAGATACTTTTAAAATATCTATGCTGGTTTAGCTTATCAGCCCACACAATGAAATGTCTCTCTGTACTTAGCTCCTTCACAGTCAAAAAATTTAAAGAAAACACAATATTGTACATAATCCATACTCTCTCTCTCTATTCCATCTCTATGTGGCTTATTTTTCTTACTCTATTACTTTTTCACAAATTTAATATTTATTTCATCATCCTTACTCCTTTATTCTATGGCACTCTGTACCCTTTTATATTACTTTTATTGTCTCTTTATTCTTTTTCTTCTTTCTCTCAAGTCTTCATATATTTTTTTAAACACACTGTGTATTTCTTAGAGGTTTTTTTTTATGTCTGAAACTGTCCTATTGTATATCTGAAATCCTTTTCTGACCAGGACTGCTTCTTTAAATGCTAAGCAGCTGGCTAGGGCCAACAAGTCCCTGCCTGCTTGCTCTGCCCAGTTCAATATGGCAAGGTACATTCACTGCCTCTGAGACTACCTGGTGGGAGTCAAGCTACCACCTCAATTCTGGTAACCAGTTGTCCCATGATGTGACCAACTAACATGCAGCATGCTGACCACAAAAATCCATTCAAGTGCTTGGCCTCTTGAAAGAGCCAGAGTTAGTATTGACATCATGGGAAGCTGCCATTTTGACCATGCTGGTTTTTTTCTACTACTGCTAAATCAGGAAGACCTCTCTTAAGGGAGCTGTGGCACACTGCCAGTAGCCAGCAAAATGCTGGCTACCAAGAAGACATGAGTAACTGTTCTTTTGTGTCTAGATTTACTTTTAAGCTTTCTCAGGTTTTACATGAATATAGTCAACCACATTGGCACACCAATCTGTTGTAAGTGTCTGCTTGTTTGTTCCTGGCTGCTCAGTTCTAAAATAACCACACAGAAACTATACTATTTAAATCACTGCTTGGCCAATCACTTAAGCATATTGCTAGCTTGCTTTTACATTTAGAATTAACCCATTTCTATTTTTTTTAATCCTTCTTCATGAGATTTGTAGCCTACCAGCAAGATTCCAGCTTACAGCTCACGTCTTTCCCCTCTGGCAGCTACCTGGCATCTCACCAACTCTCCCAGCATTCATTTTAGTTTTTTTTGACTACCTCTATTCTGCACTGTGCAGGTCAAGGCAGATTCTTTAGTCATTAACCAATAAAAGAAACACATATACAGAAGAACTTCCCACACTAATACCTCTTTTAGAATTTCATCTATAATATAAATGAAAAGGTTATTAAATTTTTGGATGGGGATATTAGCCACAATTACCTTAGAAATAGTTTACAATTCATAAAAAAATGTAGTTAGAAGATGACTTACCTCTGTTAAAATCCTGGTATAGTTGAGACTTTTAAGGTATAATAATGATGTGGGCCAGAGAAACCTGTGGATTTTCTAAGTAGAACTCAAACCAAAATTAAACAGAATTTTGTTAAAGAGAAAGGGTCAGGTCAAGGTCAGGGCAGCTGTGAAGTAATTGCACACTACCTACAGGAGTCAGGGGGAGCTGTGATAGTCACTTTGGAGCCACATGCACACAGAGCTGTGCCATGGGACTGCAGGTGTCACACAAAGCTGTGGAGGAGGGGGCTGGAACACAGGAAGCTGTGTGGGTGACCGAAGCAGTAGCAGCAAGTGTGGATGTGACAGAAGAGGCAGTTAAGCTGGGGCAGGTGGGAGATGGGAGAGCAAATGCTTCTTCTGAACCTAGATGGCTAGGTTTGGGTACCAGTTCCAGTCCCTACTCTGGCCTTGGCTGGTGGCTAAAAAGCCTCAGGTGAAAGGCTCTTTTTGGGAATTAGTGCCTCCAAAAGTTGTGTGTCAAATAAAGCATGATTAATAAAAATGCAGAGACAGAAATTGGGCTCAGAAAAGCAAAAAGGCTAGCCATTGGCTCTCTCCTCAACCTCAGTATGAAAATGGCGATCCTGCCTCCAGGAATCTCAGAATGAGACTATTCCAGAGAACTTTTTCCTTCCATTTTATAATCCTCTCTATGGCTGGTATTAAAGGCGCGTATCACTGGGATTAAAGACATATACCGTCTGGTTTCTATGGAAACTAGTGTGGCTACTGGATCAAAAGTGTGTGTTACCACAGCCTGGTTTGTAAAGCTGACCAGTGGGGCTGTTTTACTCTCTGATATTCAGGCAAGGTTTGTTTATTAAATTACAATTGAAATACCACTACCCTGCCATGGTTTTTCCCTCTTGAATTAAGAAAGTATTTAATTTATCTTTGCTTTTTCAGGAGCCCACAATTAAGACTTTGAATTTTAAAAGACTTTTGATTTTGGAAGAAATTGAACAGTGATGTAAAAATGTAAGCCAAATAAACCTTTTCCTCGCAAAGTTGCTTTGGTCATGATGTTTAATCACAATAGTAACCCTAAGTAAGATTGTAGGATTTTGCTTTTCAGTAAGAGCACTAATATAAAACTGAGTTAATTCTGTTGCTATGATTTTTATTTTGGAGACAGAGTATTTATATGTATCCCCAGCTGTCTTGGGACTGGCTATATAGACCAGGATATCCTAAAAACATCTCAGAGATCTTCCTGCATCTATCTCTTGGTGCTGAGGTTAATAGTGTGCACCACTGAACATAGTCAATAAAACTTTTCTAAAATGGTTTTATATATCTCCTGAAATTTATCCAGTAACTTCATCTGAACAATGCTGGCCATAGGAAACACTGTGACTATGTGGCTAGCTTGGTATTATGGCTCACTGCTCCCACCCCATATGATAGATACATACTATTTATTACTAGTCAGGAAAACAGTAAAATTCAAATTCCATTCATTTTAACTAATGGTGAATGCTAATGACTATAAGAAGATGGCTTGAACAGCTGTCACAGTAGGTGGCAGCAGTGCCACTCAGAGGTTGTACTCTAGGGTAGACTATTGCTGTTCTTTTAATTGTCATCTCCTTTATGCATTATTAGAAGACAAACACATTATACATTTACTATGATTGATAAAATATATTCATGGATAAACTTTCCAGTAATATTGCATTTTTAGATCCATTTTGCATAGGAAGAAACCCTGTTACTGGGACTATAAATTATTTCAAGATATTGATTGACTTTATAAGGTAATCTAAAGTTTCTTGGCATGTGATTTAGAAGCCAGTTTTTATATGAATATTTATCAGGCAGGTCATGACATCAATTAAATTTCTTTTGTGAGTTAATATTGCAGTGTTGCAATTTCCTCTGAGAAGTATTCTGTCCTACAGGGAACTTGGGAAGATAGAAAAAAATAACTCAAAATGGCCTTAGGAAGCCCATAAAACTGATCAGGATCACTAGGTCTTTCCCTTCTCAAAAGAATTTAAAATATATATTAAGAATCAATGAATAAATGCTGGGTATCATAATCAGACAGCAGAACCATCTGGATGTCATCAACAAAGAACAGTATGGTGGTTTGAATGAGAATAACCCCCATGGGCTCATCTATTTGAGTGCTTTGTCCTCAGTTGGTAGAAGTGATTTGGAAGGATTAAGAGGTGTAATAAGTATAACTTATTGGAGGAAGTGTGGCCTTGTTGGATGAGGTATGTCACTAGTTGGGGACCTCAGAAACCTACACTATCCCAAGGTGGATTTTTTTTTTTTGCATTTTTGATGTTTACTCCACATTTAAGCTTTCAGCTACTGCTGCAGTGTCATGCCTGCCTGCCTTGCTTTCATGCTCCCCAACAGGATAGTCAGAGATTCATCCTGTAAAACTATAAATAACTTCCCAATAAACTCTCTTCTATAAGTTGCCTTGGTCATAATGTCTCTTCATAGTAAAAGGAAAGCAATGAAGACAGTTTCTCTACAACCTGTTGAGCTATGTACAGGATGTGTAATGTGTTCCAGTGTGCTGTCACCCATGCTGGGGTATACCTTGATGGTGTAACTGTGTTTGACAAATTTCTGCTCTTATAGGTAATTCCTCACTCATCTAACTAATTGGTTCACAATGGTGGACTTTTGTAATATTTGTAAATGGCCTGTCATGGTCTCCTTTTCTAAGCTGAGTAGTCTGTCACACAACAACCAATCATTAGTGAAACAAAGTCATTTGTTTTTTTAAATTATTCCAGAAAAGTTAATACCTGATATATCTCACATAGCTTTTCTTAAGTGATATGAGTTACCTTAAGATAGTTGATAGGTATCCTAGCTGTTTAAATCCCCTCAATAATGTTTGGTGAAAAAACAGCATACATATACCCTCTTAATTTAAAACATTTCCCAACAAGTTGACATCAGCCGGGGCCTTCTACAATAGAGGGTTTGGGGTTTGGCAGTAAGAAAGGGTCATAAACCATGAATTAACTTCCACTTCTACCCCTTGTCAGAATAGCATATTATTTCCCCCTTCCCTGGCATAACTAGCTCTGGGAATTATTTCCTTCTCAATACTGTGAGGTAGAGAGAACAGGAAGAAGCCTTGGATTTGTTTGCATCATCTTGTTGGGCAAAAATGATTCAGGCCCTAACAAAAAGGCACAGGCCTTAAACTCAGGGAATTATATTTCATACCAGAGAAAGCTATTGATTATTAAAGGGAAACTGATGGCTACAATGTACCTGAGGTGCCACTTGGATTGCCATAGCAACAACACCAATAGCAAGTCACTGCCTCACCATCACAGTTGTCACTGGAAGGAAGCCTGGTGGGTGACCTGGCTTGGCTTGTGAGCCCACTGGAATTCCATGCTGCCTTGGGAGAAGCTGCTGCTGTGGACTCAAGAAAACTAACCCCCATTCCATTTTAGATCCATTTCCTTGACCACTGTAACTAAAGGAAACACACAGAGAGAATCAAAGAGGGAATCAGTCATATATAGAGAGATATAGTAAAGACACAATGGTGGCCACTGTACACTCATACACGTGAATAAACCTGAGGAGCCTGGCGATGTCTCACATGAATCCCAAACACAGATCTATAGTAACACCTGACCTTTCTTCTATGTCCTAACCAGACAGTACCTTTTATAGACCAACCTTACCTGTGGATATTTTTAGACCAGATTATTTACAGTTTACCTTTTAGTTTTTCTTTTTGGTGTCATTGTAGGGTTGCCCCCAGAGCACTAGGCATTGATTATTAGTCAAGGACTTTCTTGGGACACTGGAACATCTCAGGGTGTGAACTGGGTACTCTCCAGTTGGTACACTCTTAGTAATTTTTTTAAATCCCAAGACCCCCAAGTGTCTGAGACTAGTCTCTGAAGATCTCAGAGGCACATATAAAATGTAATGAGGATTCCACTAGAGATGATCTTTCAGACACAGTTTGTAGACAATTGCAAGTCTTTATTTTAGCCAGCTTGAACTAAACACAGGAATTAGGGTTTTAAGTATAGCAGAGAGTCCAGAGCACAGGTTTATGAAGGCAGAAAGCAAGCCAAAACATCTTTCTCAGCAGCTGCAGTGGGAGCTTCATCAAAGCGAACGATTTAACAGATGTGAAGATAAGCAGTTAGCTGGAGAGAGTGTTCTCTGTACAAGCATGCAGTGTAACAGAAGCCAAGTTAGCTAGTACAACCTGACCTTGTGTTCTACAATAGAGTTGGGTAATTTTCTAACAAGGAGATCCAATTCTTATTAAACCTTAAATAACCTCAGCAAGAATGAATGATGGGCAAAACTCCACACTATCTCTCCCTGGCACAAAATTAGAGAGTGTAAATTACTGTTTTTAATCCTATCTAGATCTTCTTTCATGTTGGTTATTGAATTTTGGAAAAAAAAATTGACTGTGTTTAGAAAAATATTTGTAGGCCATAAACCAATTATCACATTTTTAAGTCTTCCTCATTCAAAGTAAGAAATATTGAAAAAATTCATATCTGGTCATAAAAACAGAAGTCATTAACACTGATGTTATTATACTTATTATTTTTGTTTTTATTTTTAAATTGCTTTTATTGAGCTATATACTTTTTTCCACTCCCCTCTCTTCCTCTCCTCTCTCCTTCTACCTTCTCCCGTGATTCCCATGCTCCCAATTTACTCAGGAGAGCTTGTCTTTTTCTACTTCCCTTGTAGATTAGATCCATGTATGTCTCTCTTAAGGTCCTCTTTGTTGTCTAGGTTCTCTGAATAATGATTTGTAGGCTGGTTTTACTTTGCTTTATGTCCAAAAGACACTTGTGAGTGAATAAATATTATATGCATCTTTCTGGGTCTGGGTTACCTCACTCAATATGATATTTTCTAGATTTCTCCATTTGCCCACAAATTTTAAGATACTATTTTTCTACTGTGTAGTACTCCTTTGTATAAATGTATAACATTTTCCTTATCCATACTTTAGTCAAGGGGCATTTAGGTTGTTTCTATGTTCTGGCTATTACATATAGTGCCTCTATGAACACAGTTGAGCACTTGTCCTTGTTCTATAACTGAGCATTTTTGCTATATACCCAAAAGTGCTATGACTGGGTAGTGTAGAAGGTCCTTTTTGTTTTCATTGGTTAAATAACGAAACTGCCTTGGCCTTTTGATAGGGCAGAACTTAGGTAGGCGGAGTAGACAACACTAAATGTTGGAAAGAAGGGCAGAATGGCAGATGCCATGGTTTTCCTGCCTGAGACAGATGCTGGTTAGAATCTTGCTGGTAAGCCACCATCACATGGTGATATACATTAATGGAGATGGGTTAAATTAATATGTAAAAGTTAGCCAATAAGAAGTTAGAGCTAATGGGCCAGGCAGTGTTTAAATGAGTACAGTTTCTGTGTGATTATTTTAGGTGTAAGCTAGACTGGCTTTAGGCCCCCTCCATGTGCAACAACTGTGTCTTGAGGTAGTTTGTTTCCTAATTTTCTGAGAAATCACTGTACTGATAACCAAAGCAACTTGAGCAGTTTCTCCTCCCACCAGCAATGGGGAATGTTTCTTTTACCCTACATCCTCTCCAGCTTAAGCTGTCATCAGTGTTTTTCATCTTCACCATTCTGACAGGTGTAAGATGGAATCTTAGAGTTGTTTTGATTTGCATTTCTCTGATGGCTAAAGATGTTGAGCATTTCCTAAAGTGTATTTTAGCCATTTTAGATTCATCTGTTGAGCGTTCTCTGTTTAGGTATGTACCTAATTTTTTTATTTGCTTATTTGTTCTTTGGATAACCAATTTCTTGCGGTCTTTGTATATGTTGGAGATCATCCCTCTGTCTGATGTGGGGTTTGTGAAGATCCTTTCCCATTTTGTAAGCTGCCATTTGTCTTGCTGATCATGCCCTTTGCTTTACAGAAGCCTCTCAGTTTCATGAGGTCCAGTTTATTAATTGTTTCTCTCAGTGTCTGTGCTACTGGGATTATACTTCAGAAGTTGTCTCCCATGCCAATGTGTTCAAGTGTATTTCCCATTTTCTTGTCTATGAGGTTCAATGTAGTTGATTTTATGTTGAGGTATTTGATACATCTGGATTTGAGTTATATGCATAGAAATTGATATAAATATATTTTCATTCTTCTACATGTTGATATCTGGCTCTGCCAGAACCACTGTTGAATATATTTCTTCTTTCCATTTTACATTTTTTTCCTCTTTGTTAAAAATCAGGTGTTTGAAGGTGTGTGGATTGATATCTGGGTATTCAATTCAGTTCCATTTCTTATCCTATCAGTTTTTATGCCAATACCCAGATGTTTTTTAGTACTGTAGCTCTGTAGTAGAGTTTGAAGTCAGGGATTATGATACCTCCAGAAATTCCTAATTTGTATAAGATTGTTTTTGCTATCTTACTTTTTTTGCCTTTTTCATATGAACTTGAATATTCTTCTTTTGAGAACTGTGAAGAATTTTGCTGGGCATTGCATGGAATCTGTGGATTGCTTTTGGTAAGATTGCTGTTTTCACTATGTTAATTCAACCCACCCAAGAGCATGGAAGATCTTTCCATTTTCTGGTGACTTCTCCAATTTCTTTCTTCATAGATTTAAAGTTCTTGTCATATAGGTAACTTGTTTGGTTAGAGTTATTGCAAGATAGTTTATGTTATTTGTGACTATTATGAAGGGTGATATTTCTCCGATTTCTTTCTCAGCCCACTTATCATCTGTACAAAGGGAAGCTTCTGACCTTTTTGAGTTAATCTTGTAACGTGCTACATTACTGAAAGTGTTTATGAGTTTTAGAAGTTCCTCAGTAGAATTTTTGGGGTCACTTATGTAAGCAAATGTTAGGAATTTGACTTCTTTTCTGATTTGTATCCTCTTGGTCTCTTTTTGTGGTCTTATTGCTCTAGCTAGAATCTCAAGTACTATTTTAAATAGATATGGAGAGAGTGAACAACCTCATCTTGTTCCTGATTTCAGTGGGATTGTTTTGAGTCTTTCTTCATTTAGTTTGATGTTGGTTGTTGGCTTGCTGTATAATGCCTTTATTATGTTTAGGTATGTTCCTTGTATCCCTACTCTCTCCAAGACCTTTATCATGAAGAGATGCTGCATTTTGTTGAAGGCTTTTTCACCATCCAAGGCAATGATTTGGTTTTTATTTTCAGTTTGTTTATATGGTATATTACACTGGCAAATTTTCATATGATAAACCATCCCTACATCTCTGGGATGAAGCTGACTTGTTCATGGTGAATAATTTTTCTGTTGTGTTCTTGGATTTTGTTTGCCAATATTTTATTGAGTATTTTTGCATCAATGTTCATAAGTAAGATTGTTCTGTAGTTTTCTTTCTTTGCATTGTCTTTATGTAGTTTTCATATCAGGGCAATTAAAGCCTCATAATAATAGTTTGTCAATGTTCCTTCTGTTTCTACTATGTGAAACTTGAGAAGTATTGTGTAATTCCTGATATCCCAGTGGTGACTCCAATTGCAACATCTGTGTCTGTGTTACCCTCTCAGTACAGTTTGCACACCACTGTTTGCACACACCATATGTGAGCTGGGCAAGAGCCTAGAGATTGAAAGAACACACAAGAGACCAGGTCATTTGAAAGAAGATCAGTCGAAAGCCTTTTATTCAACCTTGGGGAAATCCTTGTATACCTAGCTGCTGCACAAGGAAGTTCCCCCAGGTAGGTGGGAAATTGCCACACCTAAGATGGAGTAAACAGTGCCCTACAGCTAATCACCCAGGCGGGGGGGGGGCAGAGGGAGCACAGAAACAAACAGAATGTTTTAGCTGGCTGACCAGAAACTGTCCTCAAGATGAACTCCAGGAGCAGGGATAGACCCAAGGGCCCTACAGTATTAGTATTAGTTCTTCTTTCAAAATTTTATCAAATTCTACACTAAAACCATCTGGTCCAGTCTTGCTCTTTCTTTCTTTTTCTTTTTTGGTTGGGAGACATTTGATGGCTGTTTCTTTTCTTTAGCAGATATAGGCTTATTTAATTTAATTTGCTTCTCTGGTCTTGATTTAATTTTGGTAAGTGATATTTATCTAGAAAATTGTTCATTTCCTTCAAGTTTTCCAATTTGGTGGAGTAGTATTTCTGAAATATGACCTGATGATTCGCTCGATTTCCTCCATGTCTGTTGTTATATCCCTCCTTTTCATTTCTGCCTTTGTTAATTTGGAAATGCTTTCTGTGTGTTTTGGTTAGTTTAAATAAAGGTTTGTCTGCTTTGTTGACTTTCTCAAAGAACCAACTCCTTGTCTCATTGATTTTTTTTGTATTGTTTTCTTTGTTTCTATTTTGTTGATTTCAGCTGTCAATTTGAACATTTCCTGCCATATGGTTTTTCTAGAGTTTTCAGATTTTCTGTTAGCTCCCTAGTATTGGGTTTTTCCAGCTTCTTTATAAAGGCAATTAGTGTTATGAACTTTCCACTTAACACTGCTTTCATTGTGTTCTATAAATTTGAGTGTGTTGTATGGTCATTTTCATTGAATTTTAGAAAGTCTTCCATTACTTCCTTTATTTCTTCATTGACCCATTGATAATTCAGGTGAGCATTGTTTAATTTCCATGTGTTTGTAGGCTTTCTGAAATTAGTGTTGCTGTTGAATTCTAATTTTAAGCCATTGTAATCTGATAAGATACATGGAGTTATTCCAATTTTTTGCATCTCTTGAGGTTTGCTATGTTACCTAGTGCTGTGGGAACTCCTTCAGCCAATAACCTTTAAGATATCAGTCCACTTGGATGTGGTCTCTTATCCTATAAATGCAGCCATAAATGCTGAGCTCTATCTTTGCTGCTGGATTTGGCTTCTGTTACTCACTTTTGGAGAGGACTATGGTCTGTGAGATACCCCTAAATAAGGAACTTTTCATCATAATCAATTCTGAGGTATTGCGGGATTATTTTAGTCATGTTCTCCAACAACTGGCACCCCCACGTAGCCCAACTCCATGCCTTCCAGGATAGGCCTGTTATTGTTTTCAATAGGATTAATTTTTCAGCTAACTTTGGGTTTTTAATGGTATTAATCCTGTCAGCAAGCTGTTCATTATTAGTCTGGAAGGAACGTATCATTTTAAAAAGTGACTTGGCTCTGTTATCAGATCATTTTCTTAGAAGGACTTTTATTCAACCTTGGGGAAATCCTTATATATCTAGCTGCTACACAAGGAATTCTTCCCAGGCAGGTAGGAAATTGCCACACCCAAGATGGATTAAACAAATCTTATTGTCAATATCAAATAAATGGATGTATCAGAAAACCATATAAACCTTGCAGAATACCATCCATATCACAAGCAAAAAAGATTTCTAAATTCCTGGGTGGTGATATTGTCTGTCATCATATAACTTTCAAATTTATTAATCTATTTACACTTACTTCTGATATGAGATTTTACTAAATTGTTGTAGGTGTAATAATCTTTATTGGTCAGTAGGTGTCATGGTTGCAGCTCCACAGTGGAGAGATGCAAGCTGCAGCAGCATGAACAGTCCTGCTCAGTTCCACATTGACACCTGCTTAAATACTGACAAATATACTTTGCTTGACAAATTTAGTGTAATTAAATCAATTCTGTACATGGAGAGAGTTTTTTTGTGGCCAGAATATCAAGGAACCTAGAGCCCATGAGCAGGGAACACAAACCAGAAGCTGCCCAAGTTGCCACAAGGCAGAGAAAGTAGCAAGGGGAAAAATTCACTCTTTCTATAACCAAATATGGTTACCTGCAGGGAGTAACCCAAATAGTATCTGTTGTAGGAGGCTGTTTGTTTGTTTCTAGTTGCTCAGTCCCAAAATAACCACATAGGAATTGTATTAATTAAATCACTGCTTGACCTGTTAGCTCTATCTTCTTATTGGCTAGTTCTTACATATTAATTTAACCCATTTCTATTAATCTGTGTATTGCCACATGGGTATGGCTTACCAGCAAGGTTCTGTCTGGTGTCTGTCTCTGGTGGGGCTGCATGGCTTCTCCTGACTCTGCCTTCTTTCTCCCAGCATTCAGTTTAGTTTTCCCTGCCTAGCTCTACTCTGCTCTATCAACAGGATATGTAAATAATTTATCAACAGGATATGTTAACCAAACAGAAAGGAATGGAAAATACCTCCAGAAATAGATTGCAATGGCAGCAAAGAGACATTGGATAATAAAAGAAAGATTACTAAATTAAATCAGCCGGTATATTTCAAGGATGTGTTGATCTGACCTCAGAATGGAAAAAGGTGATATTTCACGTTGGGAAGGGGTTTCACCCTTGTTTCCATGGGAGAAGAAAAGCTATGGATACCATCAAAATTACTAAAGATTTGGTTTGAAAAAGAGAATTCTCTGTGAAAGAAAAATGACAGCTCATCCACAGAGGTTGCAATCAAGTATTTTGTGTAGGGCAGGGTGTGTGGCAATGTATTGTTTAAATATGTTTTTTTTTCATGGAATATCCATGTCCATCTATGATGATTGAAAGTTTTGCTGGGTATAGTAGTCTAGGCTGGCATCCATGGCTCCTTAATGTCTGCAGAATGCTTGACCAAGACCATCTGGCTTTCATTGTTTCTGTTGAGAAGTCAGGAACAATTCTTCTTCTTCTTTTTAAAGTGCAAGAGACTTTTATTTGTGCTTACAAAGAATTTCACTTTGAATAATGATATACACCTAGTACATTTTTCTCTGGAGACTGGTACAATGTATAAGATAGGAACAAAACAGAAAATAAGCAAGAAGAACAAAACAAAACAAAAAGGAGAGAAATTAAAGCAATTACAAAGATAAGTTGTCTTTGGTGTCTTAAAATATAAAGTCTTCAGATTTTAGGGTACTTTGGATTTTTAGATGGTAAGCATATTCATAATGAGATATCTTATAGGAGGCATGCTTTATGTCTTTTCCATAGCTTCAAAGTTTACACACTACTTTTAATGAACCTAAACTTTGTGATCTGCCACATAGTCAGTCATAGAATTTTCCACTCAGATTGAGAGGAAGCTCAGATTCAGATTTTCAACATTTATAATTTAGGTTTGAGAATTGGGAGTTACTCCAGTTATATAAGATGTC